>JAMPIV010012753.1:0-100775 GCA_024509875.1 Oreohelix idahoensis
CTCATCTTACATTCCATACATCTTTCTCCAACTCTTATTCCATCAAAATCATTACAATAATATCTATCTCATAATAATGTGTTCAACTATCATTCAATACACACAATTAGTAATTACTAGATACTACACTTGCCTTCATACAGCTCTTCAATTATTTAATCCCCCTAACATTCGGACGCACGGAATCCATTTTAAGCGTTCATTCTCTCACCAAAATACGGACAATTAGCAGACTGTAACACGGCAAACATAGCGAGAACAGCTTAGCGCGCTACCCCCCTACTGCAGTAATGATGTCATTCAAAGATGTGATGCCTCAGGAAGACGATTATGGAGAGAGCGCATACTTTGGACAATGAGCACTCCAACGCAACTTATTAGGCATCGACAGGCATGACACCTGGCTATTGCGATCGCCAATTCCTCTATAGCTGGCCCAAGATCGCCTTTTTACGGCACAGACCACTCTCACTAGACTCTTGCCGGCGCAATAAGCATAGCTCCTCATCACAACAAAGCAGAAGTCGCAGTGAGGGACGGAGAGCGAAAACTGATTCGAAAAATTGGCTCGCTTTAGCACACCATGAAATTAAGCAGCCTGAGGGTGCTGTCTACACATTTAGCAGCGCGCCATTTCCTATAGCAGTATATTAAGACTCGAACGGGCTTTTTATTCTCGTTATATCTCTATATTCGTTATTAGTTATATTTATTTATCTACGCCTCAGTATAACTAGCATTATATATTACGTTATAAGCTCTACCCCTTTAGACGACTATTAATACGTAATATTATAATTATCAAACCCTACCGCACTCTCACAAAAACAAGCCAAATAGCCGTTAAACAAACCACTATGTGCGGCGTTGCTCAATTATATTATCCTGGCGCTGTTGCAATCCGCTCAAGTGACGGCCCACTCCATACCTCATTACAGAACATTTGTATTCTAATTGTTGACTATTATTCGTCTCCTCTCCTAGACAATTGTTTCTTCTCTAGCGATAATTGCACATCAATGCTTAGGCGTAATCATGCTGGACTGAAATATGAAGTATCTGTATGAGAGTTACAAACTTACCTTACGACTTCATTAGTGCACCTTCTCCCCACATTTAATACCGCTTTAAAGAGAAGTGTGAGAATTTCTGCCACCCTTTCAGTAATGACCATGTGTAGGATGTCTAACAAATTGTCTATGCCCAGAACACAGACCCTTGTATGGACTGAAACTTCTACTTATGAAATGCCAACCAATTCAACTTCTGAATACTTAAACAAACTTATTGAACAAGTTACCGTAATTGACAGGGCTTTCACTGCATCCAAAACTTCATTATTCCATCACTCTAATACACGTCTTAATCTACCCCATATATCTATCAATATTTGTAGCGAGGTTTAGGGTTTGCGTGTACACCTAACCCACCAACCATCTTTCAGCCCCCTCACGCTTCCTCTTCACCAATAACAAATACGACAACATCAAAGACGGTAAAGTTTTCTGCATGCGTACTTGGATATTAGCAAATAAAAATTAGTTCATAAGCATATAATAGTTTTTTCTCTACCTATTACTTTTTTTTTCTTTGATGCTCTTCGCTTTTTGACAATGCCCCCACTATATCTCGTGAAAACTTCTAGCCGGACATCAAGGACAGACAATCTCCTTGTACACACAAGATTGTTTTAACCATGTTCTCGTTTCTCAGATTACCATACACCGTCTATGGCGCCAAAAGCCGAAAACTCTTTTTCTAGTCTTAGCAATTGTCGTTACACCTGTCTATTGTACTTGAAAATCCTACACTTAAAAGAATGTGGTTTTACATCAAGATCGAACCTCTTCCAACTTGTCCATGTTTAGATGCGGCAAAAACTAAGCAGACAATATTTACATTTTGATAAAAGGCCGACATGTAGGATCGCCTCAGAAACGGCCGCTCAATCTGTAAGGAGAAAAAGTGGTACAAACCCGAGGCGACAGAGGACAGATTGAATCCATTCCTTTAAAACAAACACTAGAAGAATACATTAATGGCCAATAAAATTGCATAATGAATTCCCTATAAATTTAATCACGTGAAACTACGCCCTCACAAAGGGTAGATTGCCCTCAAGAAATTGTGCGATTGAGACGGAAGGAAAATGTCTATTCCTTATTGCATGCCTGTTTCCGTTTAGATTTCCTCCAACTTAAATTACTTCAACTATGAACACACAAAATTTTAAACGGTTGTGGCACAAATTAGTTTAAATCTTTATATCATATGAGGGGGCCACAAGCGGTTGTCAATGATGCATACATTCCCCGTCTCATTGCGTGTATGTGTCGCACATCGCATCTACCCAGAAGATGTTGGTGTGACGGTTATTAGCCCTTCTCCCTCGCATTCATGCAGTAAGTCGACAAATCTCAGAGCAATACTCACTAGTGCTAGGTTATCACACTTATGCCTCACAAGGAATTACTCACTTGGCCAGCCAATTGTTGGCTAGAACGTAAGACGCGTGGTAGTTTACACTTCTACGACAAGGGTAGTCTCTCGACGACTGAATATTCATGAACATAAGCGTGAAAACAATCAGCTACTAAAGCCTAATTCTGCGCCATTTCGAGCACGGTTTATATTACTAGTGCGAAATTACTTGAACCGATCAACTTTCGCTAAGACTTCCCAAACCATTAAGTTTAATGCTACTGCTTCGTTACGTTACTGTTGCTAGACTCTCGCTCTCTCCGCCCCCTTCTCAGCCACTTGGAGCCTTAAATCATTGCCAACCCAAAACTAACATACTTGTTAATTCGTTATATATACTTTTAGGCTATACCTCTGTTTCAAGAGTGCTTGCATCTTCGCTGTACTTAAGCCTACTAAATTTGACATGGCCAGAAACTCAAAAACATTGTATCTACATATAGTATTCAAATTATGATTATATAGCGTACATCGCAAATGATTAAATTTGTATATTGTTACTCAAAATTAAAACAATTTCAATACAACCCTTCTCACTCATACTGAAATTCAAACTTCTGTTTTACATCTTACACAGTTTTATATAATGATAATGCGATATAATAGTTAATTACTTTAAGAGAAGCATCATTTTGTATGTTCAATCATATAGCTGGTTATAGTCCTATCTGTACAAAAGTCCAACGTCCTAAGAAACACTCATTTAATTCTCACTAAGCTACTTGAATTATTTAAGTTAATCCTTTTACAGCTGCAAACTGCAATAGACGATTTACTGATCCTCACTGCACTTCGCTGAATAATGATCATGTTGGCGCTTAATAGTTTTTCCTATTGCCTTTACAACTGTTGGATCACTCGTATATTCATTGGTCAGAGATGTAGCTAGCTAGCCTATAAGACTCGCACTGCTGTGATAATGAGGTGCCCCTACCTAGAATAAACGTTGGTCAAAGGAAACAGTCGACTAACACGTGCTCGTACCAATTATGTAACACTTTAATAGGGTTAGCGTAAGAGCATAACTGATCTGGTCTGTGTTCCAGACTATTATGTTACCGATAAATTCTCCCATCACAAAATAAGAACCTCTGTTTGATATTGGGGTACACCAAGAATCTTATGGGTAATATAAATAGGAACGAAATCGACCACTCTTCTGACTAATATGTCTAAATTTCCGCCCCATATTTAAGTTTCTACCTCCTTCTTCTATATACTTCACTGTCATCACCATGTAATAAGGAATTAATATATAGATTGATACGTCATTAAATTCTAATCCTATTCGGGATACAAAAACATACACTCATTTACATTTAATCCGCGCACTCGAATAACCTTTTAGCTTTACTGAATTATCATTTAAATGAACAAGCCAGTACTTAAGACGCCTAACAGACGTTTTTCAGTTCAATTCACTTCTAAAATATGTTTCTACATTTTTACATACTCACTGCATGGAGACAGATCTGTTACACAGATGACTAAATTTTCATGTTATGTTTTTCTTATTATAAGTTTAATTTATCTTAAATTACAACTGTGGTGTCTGATCAAGTTGTTGAAACTTTTCTATTTAATCTTTACTTTGAAAATTTTATTTTTTATGTATATCTTGTTGGCTTATACATTATGTACAATCTGAGATGAAAAAGCCCTGGATTGAAAAGCTGCTGAAGTAAATATATTCTTAGAACACTTTGTTCACCATCAATTTTGACTTTTACATAAGCATTTGCCTTCATCTGCTCCCCCCTTCCATAGCGCGGAACTAAGGCGACTACCTACCATGCGAATACTATCGCGTCAATTGTATAGTTTCTCTCATAATATAGACGAATCTACTATCAACTAAGACTAAATCAAAATCATAAGTCGACAAGCACAGCCCCGTAAGCAAATGTGTAGGTGGAGTTTCCTTTCATGAATAATACAGATTCTATACTGTATACCCTGAAGTGTGTTTGGCCAAGCCTCAACATTGACTTTGACAATACTCATTCATCACATTTAATACACTTCATCATATTAGGTTAAATCACAAATTATATAATTATTAGCTATAACTTAATTAAGGATCTTATCTAGTTATATGATATATAAGTATACCTTAAGTAAATATGCATATTAATATGACTCCCATTATATTAATATTCATATTATATTCAACGTTTATTTAATTTCTCATTATATGTTTGCTTCACATGTTAGCTTAATCTTAAAATATCGAAATGCCTAAATCACAGCTTACGGTCAATCCATTGGCCATGTCACGACTTTCTTGCTCATCCTTAATAGAATAATAAGAGAAAATTTATATTTGTTTAACAGGTTACTTTACACGTGTACTGGGGAACCATAGCGGGATCTTTAATTTCACAACAACTAGAATTCACCTCTCTGACACCAGTGTAGATCTGAGATCTACATCGTTCAGATGTCTCTGAGCAGTCCCAGTTTTCGTGACTTATTTAATTTGAAAGAGTAATTCTTCCTTTATGCCTTAGTTAGTAAGCTATCTTTACTAAGTGTCCCTTCCAAATATAAAAAGGGAACTACTTTTGGATAAGTATCATCAGTTTTAAACTACGTATTTTTAGAAACGAATACATTAATACTTCATGTCTTTCCACACCCCCCCCATATAAATAATGTATATATATTCCCCCCCCCCCCCCCCCCCCATTTCACAAATGGCGATGTCGGTTTCTCGAAGGTTATGTCGTGGCAGCAAACAGTGAAAACTTCACAGTGAAAATAAAACTAGTCAAAACAATGGTCCCGAAGCATGCCGTGCAATACCCTGAGTAAATTAGAGATTCATATGCCTCACACCATAACCTACAGAGTATCTTGTTGTCTAATATAATGAGATATTAATTATAAACGCTCCACATATTATTGGCATAATCTGACAGAAGCTCGTGGGGTGTGCGCAGTTCGTTCTGTATTTCATCTGCATATGTGTGGTTTCTTTCAAAAAACTTATCCTCGCTAGAATAAGCGCATGCAAGTGCCCATGCAAAGTACACGCTTCAACTTAAAGACCATCTTACTGGACATTGAATGTCTTGCGTACAGTGACTCCGCGCAAAATGTGGAATAAGAACCTCATATGATCAAGGATCGTATTGGCACTGCTCTTGAGCAATCAATTACTTTTATTCACAATCCAGTAAATCTCCTTCCTTTTATGTGATCACTCTATTCTCTAGTTGTCTCCCATTTCATTACCACAGCCCTATGGATGCTTGCCTGAGACTCGATACCACTCGATCGTGTGCTTTAACAGTGAGCTACGCCCATGCCTCCGTTGCGGGCGATGTACCAGTGTCACGACTAACCACCTGGCATTAATCTGCCACGCCCACCTTTGATCGTTAGACAAATCATGCAGCGTGCCTACATAGAGCTAAACTCATTTTAGATTATTTAAGCATTAGCTACTACGTGGCTTAAAACAAGTGCTCAAAAATGACTTGTTACGACTAAAACTCAGATATCTGCTTACTTTATCAAACTTCTCAATTAGGCAGATAACTGATGTCATGTTCTTGAACATAATGTGGAACAGTGGTTCTCAAACTTCTTGATGAGGCAGATAATTGATGTCATGTGCTTGAACTATGAAGTGGAACAGTGGTTCTAAAACTTCTCGATGAGGCAGACATCAAACTGATGTCGTGTGCTTGAACTATGACTTGGAACAGTGGTTCTCAAACTTCTCGATGAGGCAGACATCATACTGATGTTGTGTGCTTGAACTATGAAGTGAAAAAGTGGTTCTAAAACTTCTCGATGAGGCAGACATCAAACTGATGTCGTGTGCTTGAACCATGATGTGGAACAGTGGTTCTCAAACTTCTCGATGAGGCAGATAATTGATGTCGTGTGCTTGAACTATGAAGTGGAACAGTGGTTCTAAAACTTCTCGATGAGGCAGACATCAAACTGATGTCGTGTGCTTGAACTATGAAGTGGAACAGTGGTTCTAAAACTTCTCGATGAGGCAGACATCATACTGATGTCGTGTGCTTGAACCATGACTTGGAACAGTGGTTCTCAAACTTCTCGATGAGGCAGATAATTGATGTCGTGTGCTTGAACCATGATGTGGAACAGTGGTTCTAAAATTTCTCGATGAGGCAGACATCATACTGATGTCGTGTGCTTGAACCATGACTTGGAGCAGTGGTTCTCAAACTTCTCGATGAGGCAGATAATTGATGTCGTGTGCTTGAACTATGAAGTGGAACAGTGGTTCTAAAACTTCTCGATGAGGCAGACATCATACTGATGTCGTGTGCTTGAACCATGACGTGGAACAGTGATTCTCAAACTTCTCGATGAGGCAGATAACTGATGTCGTGTACTTGAACCATGACGTGGAACAGTGGTTCTCAAACTTCTCAATGAGGCAGATAATTGATGTCATGTGCTTGAACTATGAAGTGGAACAGTAATTCTAAAACTTCTTGATGAGGCAGACATTAAACTGATGTCGTGTGCTTGAACTATGAATTGGAACAGTGGTTCTAAAACTTCTCGATGAGGCAGACATCAAACTGATGTCATGTGCTTGAACTATAAAGTGGAACAGTGGTTCTCAAACTTCTCGATGAGGCAGATAATTGATGTCGTGTGCTTGAACCATGACGTGGAACAGTGGTTCTCAAACTTCTCGATGAGGCAGATAACTGATGTCGTGTGCTTGAACCATGACTTGGAACAGTGGTTCTCAAACTTCTCGATGAGGCAGATAATTGATGTCGTGTGCTTGAACCATGACTTGGAACAGTGGTTCTCAAACTTCTCGATGAGGCAGATAACTGATGTCGTGTACTTGAACCATGACGTGGAACAGTGGTTCTCAAACTTCTCAATGAGGCAGATAATTGATGTCATGTGCTTGAACTATGAAGTGGAACAGTGGTTCTAAAACTTCTCGATGAGGCAGACATCAAACTGATGTCATGTGCTTGAACTATGACTTGGAACAGTGGTTCTCAAACTTCTCGATGAGGCAGACATCATACTGATGTCGTGTGCTTGAACTATGAAGTGACAAAGTGGTTCTAAAACTTCTCGATGAGGCAGACATCAAACTGATGTCGTGTGCTTGAACCATGACGTGGAACAGTGATTCTCAAACTTCTTGATGAGGCAGATAACTGATGTCATGTACTTGAACCATGACGTTAAACAGTGGTTCTCAAACTTCTTGATGAGGCAGATAATTGATGTCATGTGCTTGAACTATATAGTGGAACAGTCGTTCTAAAACTTCTTGATGAGGCAGACATCAAACTGATGTCGTGTGCTTGAACTATGACTTGGAACAGTGGTTCTCAAACTTCTCGATGAGGCAGACATCATACTGATGTCATGTGTTTGAACTATGAAGTGGAACAGTAGTTCTAAAACTTCTCGATGAGGCAGACATCAAACTGATGTCGTGTGCTTGAACCATGACATGGAACAGTGGTTCTCAAACTTCTCGATGATTCAGATAATTGATGTCGTGTGCTTGAACTATAAAGTGGAACAGTGGTTCTAAAACTTCTTGATGAGGCAGACATCAAACTGATGTCGTGTGCTTGAACTATGAAGTGGAACAGTGGTTCTAAAACTTCTCGATGAGGCAGACATTATACTGATGTCGTGTGCGTGAACTATGAAGTGGAACAGTGGTCCTAAAACTTCTTGATGAGGCAGACATCAAACTGATGTCGTGTGCTTTAACCATGATGTGGAACAGTGGTTCTCAAACTTCTCGATGAGGTAGATAATTGATGTCATGTGCTTGAACTATGAAGTGGAACAGTGGTTCTAAAACTTCTCAATGAGGCAGACATCATACTGATGTCGTGTGCTTGAACTATGACTTGGAACAGTGGTTCTCAAACTTCTCGATGAGGCAGATAATTGATGTCGTGTGCTTGAACCATGACGTCGAACAGTGGTTCTCAAACTTCTCGATGAGGCAGATAATTGATGTCGTGTGCTTGAACTATGAAGTGGAACAGTGGTTCTAAAACTTCTCGATGAGGCAGACATCATACTGATGTCGTGTGCTTGAACCATGACTTGGAACAGTGGTTCTCAAACTTCTCGATGAGGCAGATAATTGATGTCGTGTGCTTGAACCATGACGTGGAACAGTGGTTCTCAAACTTCTCGATGAGGCAGATAATTGATGTCGTGTGCTTGAACTATGAAGTGGAACAGTGGTTCTAAAACTTCTCGATGAGGCAGACATCAAACTGATGTCGTGTGCTTGAACCATGACGTGGAACAGTGGTTCTCAAACTTCTCGATGAGGCAGACATCAAACTGATGTCGTGTGCTTGAACCATGACTTGGAACAGTGGTTCTATAACTTCTCGATGAGGCAGATAATTGATGTCGTGGGCTTGAACCATGACGTGGAGCAGTGGTTCTCAAACTTCTCGATGAGGCAGATAACTGATGTCGTGTACTTGAACCATGACGTGGAGCACTGGTTCTCAAACTTCTCGATGAGGCAGATAACTGATGTCGTGTACTTGAACCATGACTTGCAACAGTGGTTCTCAAATTTCTCGATGAGGCAGACATCATACTGAGGTCAACTGCTTGAACCCTGATGTGGAACAGTGGTTCTCAAATTTTTCGATGAGGCAGATATCATATTTTTTTTTGGTAAATATGTCAGGGATAGTATATGTATTATATTATTGCTGTCCTTGCATAGTATCATTGCTCATCAGATAAGAGAAATTAAAGATATCTTCTGTATCTGTGAGAATAAACGGGGAGCAGTGTATTAATGAACTAATTTTACAGAAACCTCTAAACAAATCCGTTAAGAACAGTGGTATGTACAAACAGTTGTCCCACTTTGGGAAGCCATTAAGCCAGACTGACAACTACCAGGCAGAACACTTTTTAGAAGAAAGATGACATATAAACTAACAAAAAAGCAGCCAAAAATGTATACAACAAATAACGCAGGCCACCTTTACAGTAAACACGAATGCGTGTTTGCATATGTGTATGTGTGTATGTTTTTTTAAACAGGAAATATTCAAAACAGGGACATATCAACATTTGAAATGAGCAAAAGAGACATTATTACAGAAAACACAGCTAAGATGGAGGCAATACTAAAAACACATTGTCTATAGCATTCCTCGCAAGGAACAGACGATTTTCACTACTCGGGTTCATTAATTCAACTTTTGAGGAACATAAGAGAGTACAGTAGAACAGATATAGCAGGAGATATTTAAAACATATGCATATATGCATACCAGATGGTGTTCAGTTCTAGTAGAGCGTAAACCTTCACATATTGGCACAGAGGGAAACAAAAAGGCAAATAAAGATTCCAAAAAAGTGATAAACTCTACAAGCAAAATAAATGTAGGTCTGACAGCAAATTAGTACAATTAAACGAATAATAGAAGCATTGATGTTAGCTTAGGATCAAACTTTTAAAAGAAGATAGTCATAGAAGTTGTTCAGAACTCTATCAATAGCATATCAAGTTAACTAATAACTGTAAAGTCCAGCAGTTGGAAACTGCTCATTTTACAAATCGAAATATGTCATGCTACGAGTATGATAAAAGAACCGCAATATGCAGAGTGCCAAATAGCCCTTCTTCCGCACCACCTGAAACATCCAACTATCACACACATACCCACGCTCATGCATGTCGTCCAATGAGACTAGTGTGGTGTTGTGCATGAGGCTGGCAATCTAATCATGTATCATAAATACTATTGAAACCATTGCTACAAGGGCATATGAATGCTTTGTACAGGCTTCTTGTGGAGGCCAGCCACATTGGTGGCTCCATGCTCCAGAAGCACCATGCTCCAGAAGGAGGCCAGCCACATTGGTGGCTCCATGCTCCAAAAGAGCGAGAAGAAAAATTTATATCTCCAAGTGAACCCGCGTGTTCTCATAAACTATCCTACACCCTCCCATTCCATGACAATAATTCAGTAATAATAGAATGGGTATCAAACAAAATTAAACACTATGTCCTACCAATACTCTCCTTAATGAGAATAAACTACTACTTCGCAACCGATCCATACCAATATTCATTCCTGTACTCTGAAGCATGTCGTATGTAGCGACTGGTGACACTGGGAATCTCACCAGATGAAACGCATTGTTACAGAAACAACCACTGCAATAGCATATAAATGCTTCGTGCAGGTTTCTGGTGGACCCCAGCCGCATTGGTGTATCGATGCTCCGCAAGCAGCAAACTTAGAAACGCTTATGTCTCCAGGTGCCTTACGCACAAAGAATGGGTATTATGCTCACAAGAAATCTAAATAACTAAAACTAAATGCATCTCTCAAAGTGCTTTTAACACCAAAACTATGTACACCACATATGTAACTAATATAACCTCAAAGTAACCCACTAAAAATATTGTGACAGCATCGCCTCCCCTGCCTCCCCAACAATGGCCAAAACTCAAGAGTATTTAATATAGGCTTCAGTGGAGCCTATTTGTACACCAGATTACTCTTGGCAGAAATGTAGATAGCAGAGTAGTAAAGCTTCTATCACATAGGAGTCTTCACATGAAATTCAGGGAAGCGAAAACAATGCTGGCTGTCGCTGAGCACGTTAATTCTGTAACCTGCCGACCACTTTTGTGAAGAATTTAGGCACTTCTTTATCAGCTCGTTTTAGCCCCTACCCCTGATCTACTCAGTGGAATTCTATTATTCAAGTATAACTCTGTGTAGAATGTGTGTAGCAATTGACCGAGACAAACATGCAGTAACTTTAAAATGATTAAATCGAAGTTAAATTTGTAACATTACAAATAACAAAATGTAATAATCACTTTAAATTTAACAGTTGGAAAAAAAGTTGAATATTTATAAATCAGGAAAAGTTTTCCTCGCAAGAAGTTCAAGTGGCAGGATATGTTTGAACTTAGCTGCCAATGACGGTTCTGTCTTTTCACACTGATCACTCGTCTCTGGTCAAGGTTGTCGGAAACTTCAAAGAAAGTCTACACATTGCGTCCTTTGTCTTAAAGCGTAGGCCACTGATCCCGTCTTGTTCCAGAAATAGTACGTTCTGCTGGTACCACCAATAACTGTGATAGAAGAATAGAAAAGAACGGTCTTCTGAGTTTGGCGTTCTCCTACACATAGTTATGTGTCCCCCCTCTTCTATTTCACCATCCCACTTAACTCAGAGTTTACCCTCTATGAGAATTAAATTTAATCCCTCGGGATAAAACTTCCTTTACATTTAAATAGAATAGCCTTTAGCTTTACATGCCATTTAAATGAAAGGTTAGTGGTGCACCACTTCACATACCTAGGGTCTACCATCAATGACAAACTCTCACTGGATACAGAAATCGACAGCCGCATTGGCAAAGCTGCAGCTACCTTTGCCCGCCTCACATCGCGTGTTTGGGGAAACTCTAAACTCACAATGAAGACCAAAGCTGCGGTATATAATGCCTGCGTCACCAGCACACTCCTATATGGCAGCGAGACCTGGACGACCTATGCTAAGCAAGAAAGAAGGCTCAATACCTTCCATTTACGGTGTCTACGCCGCATCCTCGGCATCTCGTGGAAAGATA
Organism: Oreohelix idahoensis; assembly: GCA_024509875.1. Classification (NCBI taxonomy): domain Eukaryota; kingdom Metazoa; phylum Mollusca; class Gastropoda; order Stylommatophora; family Oreohelicidae; genus Oreohelix; species Oreohelix idahoensis. The sequence goes on from JAMPIV010012753.1 coordinate 12,101, forward strand.
AAGTGACAAATGTCGAGGTGTTGTCACGTGCTGGCCTTCAAAGTATGTATACGCTTCTTAGACAGCGCAGACTTCGCTGGCTTGGCCATGTTCGCCGCATGAAAGATGGTCGCATCCCAAAAGATATCTTCTACGGACAATTAGCAGATGGCAAGAGAACAGTTGGGCGACCACAGCTGAGGTTCAAAGATGTGTGCAAGAGAGATATGAGGGCACTGGACATGGATCCAGCAACATGGGAGGATGAAGCTGCCGATCGCACTAAGTGGCGATGCTATTTACGGCGCCACCTCAGATTGGGCGAAGAGAGGCTCACACAAGAAGCAGAGGTGAGGAGAAAACGTCGAAAGGAGCACCAGGAAAATAAGCAGCTGAGGGCTGTCACCTCAGGGGCGCATTCCCATAGTCAGTTATGACTGAAGGGGCTATTATTATTATTATTATTATAAAATGAAAGGTTAATAATACAGCTAGAGTATGCTTACATATACATCTCCACTTATTTAAAAGTGTTCACCATATAAATTGAATATGTTTTCATGTATGTTTACACTGCTTGACAAGTTTGAATCTTCCATTAACTTTAAAAATGAATATTTTCCCATAGATATTTACACTGGTTTAAAGCTTTGAAAACTTACATTAATTTTAAAGTGACTATCTTTATATGTACATTTATACTGCTTTGAAAATGTAAGTATTATCATTAAGATGGACATCATTTCTTACATCGTTCCCTCCATGCTCCGTATGGAACCTGGGACTCTTTATGCGTTTAGTTCTCTTTAGGAAACTAGCAATATAGCAGCCACCAGCCCTAGCAGTGGTGGTTCATAAATCATCATTCTAACGCTGAGGTTGCCAGCGTCATAACTGGGACATTCTATAGCGATTTCACACATAATAATGTTCACATGGTTATATATATATATATATATATATATATATATATATATATATATATATATATATATATATATATATATATATATATATATATATATATATACTTGTATAACCAATTGCGTTAAGTAATTACACTTAACTAAATTACCTTCGCATTAAAGAATAAAATACAATTAATCTTTAACTAACAAAGCTAGCAAATGTTATAATTAGCCCACTGCGCTAGCAAATAATAAATAACTTAACATCATTAGGCCTATCTACCCAATATGAAAAGGCTTTACTCCATTATCCGCCTTACACGTGGTACCTCTGCCGGTTCCCGGTCGCCATCTTGCCATACAGTTAATTTTATCTCTCTTTCAGTACCTGATAGAATTTCTGTCTAAATCTGTTTCAAAAACAAATACTATATTCTTACAGAATTGACGTGGACTTATTAGCACCATGAATAAAATCTAGCCACATTCCTACCACTAATCTATGACATTAAAACGGATTCTAATTCCCTAGTAGTAATCTCATTAGTAAACACAGACTTAGCTATTCTATCAAACACTAGAACCGGGCCACTCCGAAACTAATGCCACGCTACAGAAAACGAATGCTAACTTCACTTGGAAATAATTTACTTAAAATCAAACTCACTTCTACATGTCTTAGCAAACTCTTCTGACATCCCGTTAACGCCTTCTACCTGCAAGCCATAAACATAATTCATTTTCTCTTTCTCCTGGGCTTTGAGCAAGGCGGTTTATAACCCATTAACTGCATTACGCAAGGCGCAGGTCGCGCGATGTTAGTTGGCGTTCGCACGCTCTTGAGGGTAAATTAACCAAGACACGAAACGAGGAGATTGGTGCTTTTCTGGGCCATCGCCCCACCAACAGAACACGTACAAGCGTGTAGATCTTCATTTTCTAAAAGTGCAGTTTTATAAATATACAAGGAAATAGGTAATATTGCAAAAATTGTATATATAAAGAAAAAAAGGGAGAAAGGGATGGGTAAACATTTTATAGAACAATAAATCCCTATCCACACCACGTGACCATAATCGCTGTTTAAAACTAACTTAGTGTTGCTTCATCTTTATCTTAGTCGAGAAATTCTTCTTCATTGATCCTTAGCCACCGACCTTCAAAGCAGTCAGTGGCCATCAAGCCTAGTGGCGTCTTGTAGGGCAACAACAAAATGATTCCACTTTGCTCGGTCGGTGGCCATCCTTCGTACAGTGCATCCCTAGAATGTGTAACCTATAGTTTCTCATTTCTGCCGTGACCTGTTTTAGTTTACCCGTCTCATTCATTGTCCTGACATTCCAAAATCCTATTCTTGTATCATGTTTTGCGGCCAGGACGTCCGTTCTCATGTCAGTGGCTTCCTTTCGGCTTTCACCACTGACAGTCATACGAGCCTCAGACTCCGGATGTCCGTCCCGGAGCAAAGTTTGTTTATTCGTTGTTGTTTCCGTAACTTCAATTTTGTTTTACATAGACAGGGGTGTCAGCCCTATGCTAAAACCCCCAACCTGGAGGACCAGATTGTCTGCTTTCGTCTGACCCCTGCCCGCGCAAACCTGTCCAGCTTGGTAGAACCTTCCAGGAGTAAAACTCCCGCTGGCATAGCTCTGGGGGTAATCAGGGTACACAAGCCGCCATACCTCGACAAGGTATTGACACTGGTGATGGCAGCGTCGAGCAATTACGAAGCCAAAATGTGCTACAATCTATGACGTTAATGATAATTTAACATTTCTATATAACACATGCGTACCTATTCAGAAAGATGAAGAGTTGAATAAACTTTTACTTTGTTACATAATTTTACATGAAATAATTTGTTTCTTTGGAAGCTTCTAAATTCAACACTGATTTCTTTACAGGACTAACCACAGAAATATTACAGTTGGTAGCAATGGGAAAGTCAGCGTCAAAAGCGGTATGTGTGTGTGTGTTTTTTTGTTTGTTTTTTTTTAAAACCTAGATTATACTTGTAGATGTGTCTTATCACTAATTCATCACATTCAAAATTAATACCAGACTTCGATGGTTGTATAGCAGGCCACAATGCCTTTTTATATTTGGATATATGTGACAGTGAGGTTTATTACCCCAGCATTATTCGTGCCAATGAGATAAGGTCATACATTTTTAGTAGGACCAATCACAATTATTGACGGTGACAAGAGCTTACAACACTGTCGAACTAACGAAAAGTTAAGATTTTAAAGAGAGCAGTTCCATATAGACGACCTCGGGGAAGGCTATGTTTGTACTTGTGAGTTGTTGAGAAGCCATGTTTGAACTGTCTCATTTTCGCAGAACCACAAAGACATGTTCTAAGTTGAAATTCTTGAAGTTTTTCAGAATGAAGTATATTGTGTGTAAAGTTTAATGATATGTTTTTCACAACAGAATATAAGCGGTAGCTATATTTCTGTACTAGGAGGAAAGACTATGTAACATGGTAACACATGTAAGTACAATATCGATTTATTTCAGTTCCCAGATAGAATTGATGTGTATTATAGGAAGAAAACCAAGAAACAACTACAGATGTATTGAAGTTTCATCATCTGAAGAAAATAGCACCTTTCTGTAATAAAGGTAAAAGGCGCAATGACTTTTACTGAAAAGTTGTAGAAGCAAAGGTCAAATTGACCTAGATCGGAAGTTGCACGAGATTTTTGGGTAACTCATACAATTACGGAGAGAGAAAGGTAAATACGGACACCTATAGTAAACTACCTTCACAACAAAGAATATTGATTTGATTTCCAGCTGCATTTGTTTTTTTATGTATTACTGTAAATAAACCATGTTAAATGACTCAGCCGAGTTATGCAGATTTGTCGAGTTGAATACAAAGTTACAAGACTGTTAGTAAGTACACCACTATACAACTTAGCAACAACTAAAGAGAGAAGAACGAACCTGGCACCTTTCCACAATAATTTACATCTCTAGCGGCAAACTAGTACCTAATAACTTGTTGGACATATAAGATATACTACATTGATAGAAAGAAGATATAATAACACTTGATGGACATTATTAGATAGATTGAAAAGGAGATATAATAACAAGAGTCATATATATGAATGATTGACACAACCCAGTTCACGGTTACATACAAGCACTAATTGGTGCCCAAACCAGCTCAACTACAGTACACTGTCACATATACGCCCTAGTATAACTGATTGACCTTGAATCTAGGTTAATCGGTGCGCTCCTTGTCGAGACTACTATAGCAACAAGGACTACAACAACCATCAGCACCTCTAGTGCTGATGTCGCTACTATTACAAGTTTAAAATAGGTGGTGCTTGATGCATATGCTGGATGACGACAGTCAAAATAAAACACCTGCTTTATCGTAGCTACGTTAGTAGGAACGTACTGCAGCTTTTGGTCTTCAGTCAGAATTCATGTGGTTTGCGTCGTGTCACCATAGATCACTGTCATAAGATCAGAGATTACACCGATCAAATAGATAATATTCTTGTTTATAAAGATAAAATAATATAGGGATAAAATAGGGAAGTTGTGTGGAACATCATCGCCCCGCCTGCAGGTCAGTACTAACTTTTTATACCTCGTCCATGAGACACTAACGGTAACAATTTTGAAAAGACAAGGCTTAGTCGTTCTAAGAAAGATGGACAGAAGAAAGAACGAGGAAGGGGAAATGAGAGAGAGAAAAATGCAACTATTGACACGCGTTGGAGTTTTGGTATCGCGAACCGAACGAAAGTGCGTGGCAATACCGCAGCATGTTTCTAAAAAGACGACACAAAAACCATACAGTCCCCGTTCGCTCGACACGCCGTTCTTAGATCTGCAGACTGAAATGAAAAACACACACACAGTTTGTACATCCGGCCTAAAAGTTGCAATTTTGTGACGTATTGGCAGATGCGTTGGTTCAATTTTGAATGAGAACGATAGTTACAGACAAATAATACGATTAATGTGGAATATTTGAAAATACAGTGGGAGAAGGGGAGAACAGGAGCATAGAAGGATAGAGAAGAAAAACTTAGATAACTTTCTTATACACAAAAAGAAAGGACAGTTGACAAATACAATGACATTAATGGTTAAATAGAAGATTAAGGTGTTAATGTATCTTACCGTAGATAGAAAAATATGTTATTTGAATAAATAAAGGGGAAAAACAATAATAGTAAATATAATAAATAAAAGAATAAAAATATAACTACTGGGTGACAGATAGCAGCCTGATCAATAATTACTTTTCAGAATTTGAAACACTTAGGAAATAACCGAGATATTGGTAGAAGACAGATAGACGAACAGACGTATATCTCTCTCAGCTTGCCACATACTGGGAGAGGGGGAGGTAATCCCAAGTTTGAAAGTTGAAGTTTCAATTTGAAAAAGGACGCTAGAGGCATAATAGTCCCTGATTGGCTGGAGTCTAATAGACTAACAGTAGTGATAAAAACAATTTGAAGTTGGCGTTAGGTGCCACTTATAAAATATATTTCCTATACTACTGTTGTGTTAAAGGCAAGAAGTTCAGTACGATTTTGCCTTTGCTGATCTGCACCAGCAAACGATCTGGAAGTGACCATATTATCGCTCATTAAACTAATTAGTAGGAATATTTCATTGATGCGGTAAGAAGAAAACATTTATATCATCATTATTATTATTATTATTATGTATGTATTATTGAATATGTATGAAAATTCTATGGGTAGAGGTATATATATATATAAGAAAGCGTCAACATCAAACTTTGTGTTGTGTCACAAAGTTGTTAAGAAAGAAATTATCATTTTGTAGAAAAGCCAGACCGTCTTACTGACACCTTGGGAGAAAATACAATTAAAATATTAATGGGAAAATTGATGTACAGTTTTATGATGTAAGACCAGAAAACCACTGTCCGTCTTCTTCAGCAAGTCACCGTGTTTGCACATGACTTGATATAATTAATTAAAATGTTTCCTATGTCAAGGAAAGAGTCAAACTGAAGTTTGAAAGATTATCTGACCATGAATGGGGTACAAAACCAAATAAGAACGTTAACTAATTGTTTAGTTACCATGCTGATTCTGACCATGTTGAACATGTTTAATAGTTAGGGATAGAGAGAGGTATATGAGGTGTTGAGGAGGGCTTATTACTCTCATTCCAGGGTTTCATCTCTGAATCAAAGTGCGCCATTGGTCAACATATACCTGTATGTACATCTGCACCTGAAGAATTGAGGCAGTATTGTCTGTTTGCCTCACTGTTGAGAATTCAAGGGCAGTATCCTGACTTGGCAGTTTGAAGCTGTTAGCTTGGACTGAAACGATCTTGTATTCTTGCAACTAGAAAGATAAGAATTCGTCCACGGGCACATGCTACCTCAGATTAACCACTCTCTTTTCCAAATGTGTATTTCCAAGTTCAGAATACGATGAACACAGACGTTCTTCCCATTATTACCCGTTCATGGGATCAAGATTTAATTGACACTTTTCAAGAGTGACATTTTTATAGTTGTGAATAATAACAGACTCATTTATAGTTTGAATTAATTGTTGTAAATACATTTCATTATCACCTTGAGTTTTCAGTACTCCGGTATCCAAAAAAGGAACTGAGATACCGGAAAATAAATTGTACAAAAAAAAAAAAAAGATTTAAAGTTTAAACTTTAACAGTGACTTGTTTCATTATTGTTTATTAATTTATAAGCGTAGTGTTGTCATTTCATTCCATTACATCGCATATACCCTAGACATCTAGCTAGACAACACTCACACACCTTTACACTTAACTAGGAGAAAATATATGACAGGTTGAGGTCATAGGGTGGTAGCAGACAGGAGTCCCTGAGAACATATTCATAAATAGCTAACCTCAGGGGCTTGCACAGCTGACCTCACATCTGTTACAACTAATATCTATTTCTTTAACATCAAAACCCACCACATATATTGGGTCGCTCACTCCGGGATTTTAAAAGTAGAAAATTAAAAATAATTGGAGCGTTGGTTTGAAGTATCATTGCCCAATGTCTTGTGTTTAGTTAGATAGTGGTTAAATATTTTAAGTTAGTTTGATAACATTGGATATTATTAACTAATAGATGGCAGACTTGGCCAAATTCAGATCTGCTGCTGTGCAGGCTGCAAACGAAATGGGGATGGACGGGCAAGGTCTAGTTGCTTTTGTAATAGCTGAATGTGATAAGTTTATTGAGAGGGAGGATAGGAAATTAGAAGCCGAAAGAAAATTAGAAGCTGATAGGTTAGCGGAGGAGAAACGAATTTTATTAGAAGATGCTCGTGAGACCAAGAAATTAGAGGCTGAGAAGGAGGCTGAGATCAAGAGGTTGCATCTGGAAGAAAAGAGGTTGGAAGGTGAAAAGCAGGAAAAAAGATTACAGCTTGAGGCTGAGGCAAAGAAAGAAGAAAAGAGATTGGAAGCTGAGAGGGAGAAAGAAGAAAAGAGATTGGAGGGCTTAGAGATTGGGAGGCTTGAACACAAAAGGGAGAAAGAAGAAAGGACATTGGAGGCTGAGAGAGAAGATAAAAGACTCCAAAGGGAGCATGAGTTACGACTAAGGGAGTTGGAGTTACAAGGCCATGCTCCTGAAAATGGAAATAGCCCATCCACCTACGACTCTGCTGCAAGCCAGGTTGCCTCCAACTGAGCCATGGGGTTTCATTTAGACCCATTTGTGGAGAAAGATGATGATATCGAATCTTTCTTAAGTAGATTTGAGAGACTAGCTACCATGTATGGGTTAGAAAAAGAAAGATTGAGTATGAAGGTATCCCAGGGGCTTAGGGGAACCTCGAATGAGGTATTCGCCAAGCTGAGCAAAGATGACCAAGACGACTATGACATTCTTACGCAGGCTCTTCTAGTTAGGTATGAGAAGAATAGCGAATTTTATAGGAAAAAAATTAGGAATGTCAAACTGCTGACTGGGGAGACTTATCACCAGTTCTCTGCACGCCTGCAGACATACCTGGAGAAATAGACTGCTCTGGGGAAAACCCAAGATTTAAGGGAAATGATTATGATGGAACAGGTGCGAGAGTCCATGGCTCCAGACCTGAGAAAATTTCTCACGGAACAGGGTGCTGAGAGACTGGGGGAGATCTTAAATGTGGCTGAAAGATATCAGGCAGCCCAGTCTGAGATAGCAGGCATGAAGAAGAAGCCGTTAGACCATAATAAAGCCCCCCAAAACCAAAACCAACCTAAATTTGAACATATGGACAAGTATAATAAAGGTAAAGCCTATTATGATAAGCCAAGTTTTGACCAACGCGATAGAAACCCGCAATTCAGTGAAAAAAAGCCTTTCCCCCAAGGAAAGAAATGGTGTAAAAGGGACTATCTTGACACCAAAGTGTGTACTAAGAAACCTTCTTCCTTCGCTGCAATGAAAACGGGGAACCTACTGAACAGCAGGAACCTTATCGACCCCCAGTTTGTGAGGATGTTGTATGTAATGGGGCCACCATTAGGTGCCTTTATGATACAGGTTTAGATTATGACTCAGTCGTGATCTCTCACCTGGTGCGCGCAGATCAATACACCACAGAAACAGTGGAGATCCAAACGGCAACCAAGAACGTAGCAACCATGACACTTCCCATTGCTAGAATAAGTGTAAAAACTCGCTATGTGAAAGTAGTGATTAGAGCAGCAGTGATAAACGAACCAATCTACATTCTAGTATTGGGGTGTAGATATGTCTTCTTGGGGAATCCCAAGAGACCTGTGATCATGGCAACAGTGCAGACCAGGTCACAGTCAAGGAAGGAGGAGGATAACCCTATAAATACTCATCCAGAGGAGATGAGAAAGGCACAGGCGGAGGATAGGTAACTCAAGCCGTGTCTTAAGAAATTGCCTAAATGCCACACACATCCAAGCAAAGGAGACTACTATATGAAGAATAAACTGATCTATAGGAAGGCTGGAATTGGATCCAATGTTAACGGACAGCTGGTTCTTCCCACTTCATATAGGGAGAAAGTGATGGAATTAGGACATGCGATCCCTTTCAGTGGTCATATGGGGATCAGCGCCACAAAACAGCGTATAGCTTGTCATTTTTTCTGGCCAGGAATAATGGAAGATATAAAAAGATATGTGAAATCCTGTCCAGAATGCCAGAGACTAGCTCCAAAGCATTGGACTGCTCCTGCAATCTTAGGGGAGATGCCCATAGTGGGAACCCCTTTCGAAAGGGTTGCTGTGGATATTTGTGGGACCTCTCACACGTACCAAGAGGAGGAACAGTTATATCCTTACTCTGGTGGACACTTGTTCTATGTGGGGAGATGCGGTAGTCCTGTCATCAATCGATTCGAAGCATGTGGCAGATGCATTATTTACGATATTCACGAGGTTAGGTTTCCCCCACCAAATCTTGACTGATAACGGCTCACAGTTCAAGAGGAGACTAACGGAAGCAGTTTTCAGGATCTTCCAGGCCAAGCACTTTCATTGTAGTCCGTATCACCCCCAAGGGAACGGCCAGATAGAGAGGTTCAATGGGACTCTCATTTCTATCCTGTGAAAGCTGGCCCATGAAAAACCTGATACGTGGGATCAATATTTGGCCGCTGCGTTGTTTGCGTATCGGGAAGTTCCACATAATTCGACCGGAATGGCACCGGCAACACTGTTATTTGGAAGACCAATCAAAGGTCCACTGGAAGCCTTGTTGAGGACGTGGACAGATGAGAAGGCAGAAGAGACTGTTACCTCATCTTATCAGTATGTGAACGAGCTGACCACTCGTCTCAAAATTGGCTGGAAACTCGCTAATGATAATTTAAGACAAGCCAGGAAGAAACATGCTGCTTATTATAATAAGAAAGCGAAAGATAAGGAATTAGCTGTGGGAGAGAAGGTGCTTCTTCTACTACCCGGCAGCAGTAACAAGTTGCAAATTGGATGGCAAGGTCCATATACTGTTCTAGAAAAGGTGTCTAGAACAAATTACAAGATAGATAAAAAGGGGAAGAGAAAATCTATCATGTGAATCTCCTGAAGAAGTATCTGGACAGAGAAAATCAGGAAGGGACACACTTAATGACCTTGTCGATCGCAACGAAGATGAAAAATGAACCACTCGCCTCTCACGAGTACCCCCTAAAAACCTGTTAAACACCGGCACAAGTGAAAGTCAGTAAACACTTGACAAACACTCAGAGGGAGCGGATTCAAAAGGTTCTGATTGAACATACAGACGTGTTAACGGATAAGCCGGGGCACATCAATTTGTTGGAATACGATATGAAGTTAATAGACCCAACACCAATCTGTATGGGAGCATATCCTATTCCTTTCGCTAAGGAAAATTTGTTGAAAGAGGAGATAGATTACCTGTTGAAAGAAGGGATTATTTCTCACTATGAATCTCCTTATAGCTCTAGTGTGGTTTGGTTGAGGAAACCATCTGGGGAACATAGACTGTGTATAGATTACAGGAAACTGAATGCTGTCACAGAAAGTCAGATGGGTCCATTACCTGATACAAATCAGCTGTTTGCCAGGTTGAACAGATCAAAATATTTTTCTAAGGTTGATCTTAGCAAAGGCTATTATCAAATTCCAGTGAAGCCTGAGGTTCGACCTTATTTGGCCTTTAGCACCTCGGAAGGCCATTATGAGTTCAACATGTTGCCGTTTGGGTTGAAAAATTCCCCGAGTGTGTTTTCTAGGATGATGTGAAAGTTGTTGGATCCACTGAACAATCCATGCATAACGAATTTCATGGATGTTATCCTCATCGCTACGGAAACATTCGAAGAACACGTTAACTCTCTGAATATGCTATTCGATAAGCTCAAAGAGGCCAACTTGACTGCTAGACCAACCAAATGTTGTGTGGGTTGTAAAGAGTTGGAATTCTTGGGACACACGGTATATCAGGGCAGCATGACCCCTGACCCCAAGAACTTGGAGAAATTGCAGAGAGCACCGAGGCCACAGACAAAAAAATATGTGAGATCTTTTGTATCATTGTGTGGTTTTTACCAGAAATACATAAAGAACTTTAACTCTATATGTGCTCCTCTGACAGATTTAACTCGTAAGGGACAACCTGATAGAATTATTTGGTCAGCACAGTGTGAATTAGCATACCAAGAGTTAAAAAAGAAACTCACCAGCAAACCGATATTGAAATTACCTGATTTGAGTCAGGAATTTGTGGTGAGAACGGACGCTAGCAACGTCGGATTAGGGGCTACATTATTACAAAGGTCCACTTCACTTGATGGGGAATTAAACCCAGTTACTTATGCTAGCCGCAAGTTGAACAAAGCGGAGCAAAACTATTCAACAAGTGAAAAAGAATGTCTAGCTTTAATCTGGGCTATATAAAAGTTCCAGATCTATCTCTATGGTAGGACATTCGTGGTCCGAACAGATCACTAGCTTCTCGTATTTTTGGCACAGGCAAAGCATGAAAATGCTCGTTTATTAAGGTGGTCATTACTCATCCAACCTTATTCATTTACGATCGAATACATTCCGAGTTCGCAAAATGTGGGAGCAGATTTCTTGAGTAGGCACCCGTTTGACGAAACTCAGAGTATTCACAAGGCCTAATGAGTTAATTTGATCTATGTGTATCTCAGATCATGAACTTGCATCAGAAGCATGTTCTAAAGTGGGGAGATGTGTCATAAGATCAGAGATTACATCGATCAAGTAGATAATATTCTTGTTTATAGAGATAAAATAATATAGGGATAAAATAGTGAAGTTGTGTGGAACATCATCGCCCCGCCTGCAGGTCAGTACTAACTTTTTATACCTCGTCCTTGAGACACTAACGGTAACAATTTTGAAAAGGCAAGGCTTAGTCGTTCTAAGAAAGATGGACAGAAGAAAGAACGAGGAAGGGGAAATGAGAGAGAAAAATGCAGCTATTGACACGCGTTGGAGTTTTGGTATTGCGAACCGAACGAAAGTGCGTGGCAATACCGTAGCATGTTTCTAAAAACACGACACAAAAAACCATACAGTCCCCTTTCGCTCGACTCGCCGTTCCAAAATATATAACCTCTTAGATCTGCAGACTGAAATGAAAAACACACACACAATTCGTACATCCAGCCTAAAAGTTGCAGTTTTGTGACGTATTGGCAGATGCGTTGGTTCAATTTTGAATTAGAACGATAGTTACAGACAAATAATACGATTAATGTGGAATATTTGAAAATACAATGGGAGAAGGGGAGAAAAGGAGCATAGAAGGATAGAGAAGAGAAACTTAGATAATTTTCTTACACACTAAAAGAAAAGACAGTTGACAAATACAATGACATTAATGGTTAAATAGAAGATTAAGGTGTTAATGTATCTTACCGTAGATAGAAAAATATGTTATTTGAATAAATAAAGGGGAAAAACAATAATAGTAAATATAATAAAGGAAAGAATAAAAATATAACTACTGGGTGACAGACAGCAGCCTGATCAATAATTACTTTTTTAGAATTTGAAACACTTAGAAATTAACCGAGATATTGGTAGAAGACAGATAGACGAACAGACGTATATCTCTCTCAGCTTGCCACATATTTGGAGAGGGGGAGGTAATCCCAAGTTTGAAAGTTGAAGTTTCAATTTGAAAAAGGACGCTAGAGGCATAATAGTCCCTGATTGGCTGGAGTCTAATAGACTAACAGTAGTGATAAAAACAATTTGAAGTTGGCGTTAGGTGCCACTATTAAAATATATTTCCTACACTACTGTTGTGTTAAAGGCAAGAAGTTCAGTACGATTTTGCCTTTGCTGATCTGCACCAGCAAACGATCTGGAAGTGACCATATTATCGCTCATTAAACTAATTAGTAGGAATATTTCATTGATGCGGTAAGAAGAAAACATTTATATCATCATTATTATTATTATTAATATGTATGTATTATTGAATATGTATGGAAATTCTATGGGTAGAGGTATATATATAAGAAAGCGTCAACATCAAACTTTGTGTTGTGTCACAAAGTTGTTAAGAAAGATATTATCATTTTGTAGAAAAGCCAGACAGGCTTACTGACACCTTGGGAGAAAATAAAATTAAAATATTAATGGGAAAATTGATGTACAGTTTTATGATGTAAGACCAGAAAACCACTGGCCGACTTCTTCAGCAAGTCACCGTGACTTGATATAATTAATTAAAATGTTTCCTATGTCAAGGAAAGAGTCAAACTGAAGTTTGAAAGATTATCTGACCATGAAAATGGTACAAAACCAAATAAGAACGTTAACTAATTGTTTAGTTACCATGCTGATTCTGACCATGTTGAACATGTTTAATAGTTAGGGATAGAGAGAGGTATATGAGGTGTTGAGGAGGGCTTATTACTCTCATTCCAGGGTTTCATCTCTGAATCAAAGTGCGCCATTGGTCAACATATACCTGTATGTACATCTGCACCTGAAGAATTGAGGCAGTATTGTCTGTTTGCCTCACTGTTGAGAATTCAAGGGTAGTATCCTGACTTGGCAGTTTGAAGCTGTTAGCTTGGACTGAAACGATCTTGTATTCCCGCAACTAGAAATATAAGAATTCGTCCACGAGCACATGATACCTCAGATTAACCACTCTCTTTTCCAAATGTGTATTTCCAAGTTCAGAATATGATGAACACAGACGTTCTTCCCATTATTACCCGTTCATCGGATCAAGATTTAATTGACACTTTTCAAGAGTGACATTTTTATAGTTGTGAATAATAACAGACTCATTTATAGTTTGAATTAATTGTTGTAAATACATTTCATTATCACCTTGAGTTTTCAGTACTCCAGTATCCAAAAAAGGAACTGAGATACCGGAAAATAAATTGTACCAAAAAAAAAAAAGATTTAACGTTTAAACTTTAACAGTGACTTGTTTCATTATTGTTTATTAATTTATAAGCGTAGTGTTGTCATTTCATTCCATTACATCGCATATACCCTAGACATCTAGCTAGACAACACTCACACACCTTTACACTTAACTAGGAGAAAATATATGACAGGTTGAGGTCATAGGGTGGTAGCAGACAGGAGTCCCTGAGAATATATTCATAAATAACTAACCGCAGGGGCTTGCACAGCTGACCTCACATCTGTTACAAACTCAGAATATCTAAACATACAGGACTGCCAACCTAAACTAATTCTCATTCAACTCTAAATATGCTTTTAACAGAATCGACTCTCTAGCTCATTGTGTGCTTCACTGTTTGTTACTCTAGGTCTCATGTGGAAATGGGTTCTAACCACAGTTATCATGGGTAAATATGCTAAATTGTCAGATTTGACCATGGACCCTATTCATCTCTGTCACATCTACATCAACTGTGGTAATTTAGCTTTTGTGTGCAAATGTGGTTTTTGATCCTTGTGTGATCGACCTGCTCTGAATTGGGTACAGTTGTACTTTGAGGGTGTCGTGAAATTATTCTAATCCACGCTGAACAATGACCATATTTATAATTTATACCACAGCGTACTTGATAAACAGAACTATCTCCAATTAAACAAAATCGGATGGATAATAGATAGAACTGTTGTGTTTAGTATGGGAGGATGACTACTTGTTTGTGTTCGACACCATGCTACTTACTGGGTGTACAATAACAGGCTTCCTTCTTCGCTATGTAAATTCCAAATGAATTGTCCCCAAGTTGTTCGGATTTAAGAATCGGTTACACTTACAATGCACGCATGTTAATGGCCTTCATTTGCACTAATTGGCTTATGTTGTTCGGACGGACAGTGTTAACGTGTGTAATTTCAAACCTTCCAGAGTTAGGTTTTTGAAAATCCTGAAAGAAATACGCATTTGTTTAGAAAAGGTATCATTAGATAGGCGTTACCGTCTGAAAAATTTAACGGTGTACCCAGACAGCAACATTCTTCGAAAACACCGTGATGATATATGCAAGCACACATTATGAAAGCCATCTGAAAGACTGTATATGTTTAGATATATTTCATCCTCTCTTGCCTGACAAAGAATATCGTAGAACTCTGACGCAAATAGTGCAGAATTCAACGCCAGTTATAAGAAATAAGGAGAGGGGACTGCTACATTTTCTTAAACCATCAGCCGATAAAATGCGGACAGAATTCGTCACATTTTCTGCTAAAAAATAAACCTTACCGTACGGGTAGCCTACTCATGTTTCAGCCTATTTAGCCACCCTAAAAAAACAACAACGTCAATAATTTAGTCAGAATATGTAAGTAACTACCCCGATTATCGTGTTACTAAGTATATTTTCTTGCTGAATATATCGGAATAATACTATCCTAAGCTTGGAATTGTTAGGGGAGACGTAGGATAAAATGGTATATAGAATTTTTTCGAAACATGCTTGTCGACCCAAACGGAAGTAAACTTAAAACACGTTTACGCAAACTGTCGATAAAAATAGCATTCGCAAAAAAGCACTCGAGTAACCTTCAGAGCAGAGGGGCAAGGGGGGGCGGCGGGATGAAGGGAAACAGACGTCTAATGCGATAGCCTTAACTCAGGAGGAGTTTCAATATCACGCTTTCTTCTTGCACATGCATCTAATAGGGTGCGGTTTAAGTTCAGTGCTTATAACGTGATTAAAATCAGGGGTCCCTGGGTCGCACCTTGACGTTTCCCTACGTGAAAACTTTACTGAAGTAGCGAGTCCTATAGTTTGATAAGATATCAGTAGGGGTTCACGTTTGAAAAACATTCGGGTTATTGTGAGAATCTGGAAATGAAGGTAGAAGCAATCCCCCGCATATTTTGAAACGCAGCCATCGGTTAGTCAGCTCTTTTAAAATTTGTCATATTTGGAGTTTACATTAGGGCTACTTAGCCGTACTAAGGTTTTGGTTCAAATCTCGGTTTTTTAAAAAGTTGTAGGAGCCAGAATTGTTCATGCTGCAGGAATTTCCCCACTATGTTTTAGGATTTTATTACAAACTGTGTTAATACCATAAAATAGTTTGCGGTTTGTAATATTCTCAAGTGACAGATTAGCCCAAAAATACCCAAATAGTGGATTGCTGACGGTGGCTTGAAATTTTTTGGCCTATAATATTTCTACCCTGCTGTTGTTAGTTTTTGGGCGGTCAGGGTTTTAAAAAGGGGGGCTTACGTACGGAAAATTAGCCTACATGTAAACTACCTCCCGGGCAATTGATTGAGTGCGCAACACTGAATATAACTGGACTCCGTAACATCGATTGGTGGGTCGGACTAGCTGATAAATACTATCTTTCGGTTGTTGGGGGGGCATTATGAGCGAGACGTTGGAAAGGCTATAATTTTTTCCGGCCCTGGCGCCTCTCCATTCTCTCTATCCAAACATTGTCACCTTTATAACTGGTGGCTAGGATAGCGACACGCATTGGCAAGACTCGCTGATTATATGCCGTCTAGTACTCTTTAGGAGCGCTCTTAGTTCGAGACGCACTAGAGTTCACATTAAGCTTGATAAAGCAACAGTGCGTTGAAGCCAGCTCATATTTTTGCTAAATAAAAGCCTGGAACATAAGCAGATGGGAATTTGTGCCAGTATTTGTGCCAGAATTCATTGCTAGTCAACGTATCTGTGTTTATTCTATGATTGTGGTAAGCTTGAAACATTCAGTATCTTTTAATGAAAATTGAATGTGAATTGTTAATTTATGCCTGTATATATGTGTAGTTCAGTAGCAAACATGATGTAAAGCCTATAATGCTCCAGCCTGAACAGAAGGTGTCGGAGGAAAGTAAAACGGCATGGCCAAACAGTACACTGACACCTAGATGATTGACTAGAAAGAAATAATGCTGGAATTGCAGAGGCGTAGTAACCATTAAGGAGGTTAATGCTGGTATAAAGTATTTCAGATGAAGCTGACAGTTGGCCTAACGCTCTGAACCCAATGTTTGTGATGTATTGTGCTCAGTGTAGAACTAGAGTATCAATTAGTTATGAAGTAGAAGGTACATCCTTCTTGTTTTCAGGGACCGTGGTCTTGATGGTATTGAGCAGCACCTGGTCAGAGCTTTGCTGAATCCAGAGTCGGACAGCATACTCCTTGGTCCATTTAGCTATCAGTGAGGTGTCTCCAGAGCACAGGGGAGAAATCGAGCAGAGGAGTCCTTTCCTGCCGCCATCACGCAAGATAAGCTGATGTGGCCAGCTGAGCTCAAAATTATGTACCCCCATCTTAAAATAACACATTGTAACATAACTTAAGAGGGGAAGTAAATTGTTTTAATATCAGGAACTGAGAACATCTCCAATACTAGTTCCAATAAAGACAAACTATTGAAGTCATGATGACAAATACCAACAGAGCTTGAACAAAACAAAACCAGTATTACCTCATATTACTACTACACAACTGACACACATAGGATACTTTTAAGAATATATGTCACTACAATATTTATATTGATAAATTCTGTACATATAACTTGTAATTAAAATTGATTGTGATTCCTGGTTCCCTTTGTATTTGAATCAGGACACATATTCATTCATGACAGCAATGAATACATATTGTTATTTGAAAAGTTATCAGTGACTCCTTTAAGATATCCTTGTAGAGTGTTTTATGTATGTGAGTGACACAGTGTTGTCAAGTGTGGTGGAATAAATTAAATTGTTTATCTGTCTGTTGTTGTTATGACTTACACTTCATCATACACATACCCTAGACATACAACGTAGTCATCACACTATTCCAGAATAATTCTGACTGAGATATATATATATATATATATATATATATATATGTGGCAGCAAGTAAGGTTATCTATAATACACTACTCTTATTAGATATAGATACCTTCACAGCTGATCTCAGTCAGTACACTAAGTCCCCTATAAATATTTATAACATCCCAGGGAGCCGCGCTAGCGTAGTGGTTACAACACCGCTCTGGCGACCGGGTGATACAGGATCAAACCCGGGCGACGGCATTTGAGGATTTTTCGTCGACCGGGATTTGGACTGGATTAACTCGAGACCTGGCGAAAACATTTGAAGAAGTGTCGTCGACCAGGGACTGGCGGCTCCTGAGCCGACCCAGCTGCAATGGGTACCTCCGAAATCGGCGAGTATTTGCCTGAATGGCGAGGGACACCTGTCTCTGTACAAGAAATAAAGGGATACTCACGTAAAATCAATGTCAGGTTAGAAATAAATAATAACCTGAGATTTCGCCTCGAGTATTAGCGGGCGTACGAAAAAAAAAAAAAAAAAAAAAAAAAAAAAAAAAAAAAAAAAAAAAATCCCACTTCACCACATATATTGGGGTCTCGCTCTTGGGATTTTGAATCTTTCCCTATTAAAAATATTCGGGGTAATTCACTTCAGGGAATATAAGAATTAAAAGGTATCCTTGGGTGGAATTAAATAAGGTTGAGCTCACGGTGCCTGTGTTGTCCATTAGATATATATTTAGAGACTGAATTGTTGGTTAGACATTGTATAAATTTACCTGATAGACAATGGCGGACCTGGCCAAATTTCGATCTGCTGCGGTTCAGACTGCAAAAGAGTTAGGATTAGATGGGCAAGTTATGGTTGCCTATGTCACTACGGAATGTGACAAATTTATTGAACGCGAAGAAAGAAGATTAGAAAAAGAGGCCGAAAGAAAGTTAGAGGCTGAAAGGGAAATTAAGAAGTTACAATTTGAGGCTGACAAAGAGGCTAAAGCATTGGAAGCCGAGGAAAGAAGACAAGCTGCAGAAAGGGAAGAGAAGAAATTAGCTGCAGAAAGGGAAGACAAGAGATTAGCTGCAGAAAGGGAAGCAGAAAAGGAGGAGAAGAGAAGAGATTACAAAGGGAACATGAGTTACGACTAAGGGAGTTTGAGTTTCAGGGCCATGCTCCTGAAAATGGTGCCAGTCCCTTTGCCTCTGATGCCACTGCTAGCCAAGGAGCCTCAACCTCAGCTATGAATTTTCATTTAGATCATTTTGTTTAGAAAGACGATGATATAGAGAGCTACCTAAATAGGTATGAACTATTAGCTACCACATATGGGTTAGAGAGAGAAAGGTGGAGCTTAAAGTTATCTCAAGGACTTCGTGGGGCAGCTTATGAAGTTTTTGCAAAAATGAGCAGAGGTGATCAGGAAAATTATGACATGCTAAAGCAGGCTCTTTTGTTAAGGTATGAAAAGAATGCAGAATTTTATAGGAAAAAATTTAGGAATGCTAAACTACTGTCAGGTGAAACCTATCACCAGTTCTCCGCACGAATAGAGACATACTTGGAGAAATGGACTTCTCTGGGGAAAACCCAAGATCTTAAGGAAATGGTCCTTATAGAGCAATTAAGAGAGTCCATGGCTCCAGACCTGAGAAAGTTTCTCATGGAACAAGGTGCAGAGAGGCTGGGTGAGTTGCTAAATGTTGCTGAAAGGTATCAAGCAGCTCAAGCAGAAGTAACAGGTAATAAAAAGAAACAGGTGGATAACTTTAGGGCACCACAGAACTTTAATCAATTTGATCCTAGAGATCAAAACAAAAGTAAGCACCAGTTTGATAGGCCACGGTATGAAAATAAAAATAAATTCCCACAATTCGATGAAAGGAAATATGATGAAAGAAAATCTTTCAACCAAGGAAAAAGGTGGTGTAAAAATTGTCAGATGGACAATCATGACACTGACCGTTGCAGAAGGAAACCTGTGTATATGGCCACCCTTCAGGTCAGGTCGACCTCAAGACAGGAGGAGGATATTATGTTGGATACCACTCCAGAAGAGATGAGGAAGGCACAGGCTGGGGATAAAACACTCAAGCCTTGTTTCAGAAAATTGTCAACTTGTCATACAACTCCAGGCAAGGGAGATTTTTACATGAAAAACATGTTGATGTATAGGAAGACTGGAGCTAGATCCAAAGGTCAGGGACAGCTGGTACTTCCTAAAAGATATAGGGCAGACTTAATAAGGAGCCTACATGTGAAACCAGATGGGGACCATGAGAAAATAGGTACCATCATTCAAAAGGTGGCTCACAATTATTATTGGCCCAAAGCAAGATGGGACATTGAGAATTTTGTAGAAAGGTGTAGCATAGCACATGAGGGAACACCCACAAGTGGGAACATGGATCAGGACCTGGACACGCCACGGGGCAAAATTAGGCCTGATAATAAAAAGAAAAATAGATTTGATAAAGTGGACCAAATGGAATGGGAAGCCCCTTTTCACGGACAAGCTTCACTTAACTGTTTTACAATGGCCACTATGCGGAGAGTGCAAAAAGATGTCTTACCCCAGGATAAGCCGAAAATCCCTCAATCGGACTTAAACAAACTGGAGGAAGAAGATGTAGAGCGGAAATCTCTCATCAAGAATTTTAAGTGGGGAGAAAGCCCCAGGAAAAGAATTGGTAGCGGTCGTTTTGTGCATGATAATTCTGGGAGGAAAAATCATCACTATAAAGCTTCGAGTGGAAGAGACCATACCAGTGCATGGACAAATAGGTCCACACACTTAAAGGTCCATATGTAGCTTTGTTAAGAACGTGGACTGATGAAAAGGCAGAGGAAAACATTACATCTTCATACCAATATGTGAATGAGCTGACCACTCGTTTAAAAACTGGCTGGAAACTTGCCAATGAAAATTTGAAACAAGCCAGGAAGAAACATGCTGCCTATTATAACAGGAAGGCGAAAGACAGAAATTTGGCTGTGGGAGAGAAAGTACTGCTTCTTTTGCCCGGGAGTCAGAATAAGTTACAAAGTGGATGGCAGGGTCCATATACAGTTCTAGAGAAGGTGTCTAGAACAAATTATAAGATAGATAAGAAGGGGAAAGAAAAAATCTATCATGTGAATCTCCTGAAGAAATATTTGGAAAGAGAACATCAGGAGGAGACACACTTGTTGACCTTGTCCATCGCCATGGAGATGAAAAAGGAACCACTTTCATCATTTGAATATCCATTACACCCCTGTGAGACAGCAGCACAGGTGAAAATCAGTACACATTTAACGAAAACTCAGAAAGAGAGAGTGCAACAGGTTCTAAATAATCATGCAGAGGTGTTAACAGACCGACCAGGGCATACAAACCTATTGGAATATGATATGAAACTGATAGACCCCACACCTGTCTGTATGAAACCATATTCGATTCCGTTTGCTAAGGAGAAAGCTTTGAAGGAAGAGATAGACTATCTATTGAAGGAGGGAATTATTTCACACAGTGAATCCTCATATAGTTCCGGTGTTGTACTCTTAAGGAAGCCCTCTGGAGAACATAGACTCTGTATAGATTACAGGAGACTGAATGCTATTACAGAAGGACAGGTGGATCCATTGCAGGATACAAATCAGCTGTTTGCCAGACTAAATAAAGCTAAATATTTCTCAAAAATGGATCTGAGTAAAGGATACTATCAGATTCCAGTAAAGCCTGAGGTTAGACCATACCTAGCTTTTAGTACCTCAGAAGGACACTATGAGTTTAATAGATTGCCATTTGGACTGAAGAATGCGCCTAGTGTCTTCTCTAGAATGATGAGAAAATTGTTGGATGTAAACATTTCGGAGGAACGTAATGAATCCCTGAGTTGCCTCTTTGATTGAGGATATTCCGAATGTTTCATACAGGATAATAAGAAGATTATGGGATCCACTACGAAAACTCTGCTATCACCAGGTATATGTTATCTCCTCATAACGTACATTTTGAGGGAAATATAATGTTCTCTGGACATATCATTGCGCAGACTCAGAGAAGAGAAATGGTGAATACGGGTTGCGAAGCAGCATTAAGACAAGCACTCACACTTGCGGCTGTTCAGTAACATAACCGAAATATATTATTGGTTGTAGAAGTCTGAGGCAGATTTCATGAGTAGTGCCTACTCTGAATGGACCCAACTACATAAAACCATGATAGCACCACAGCAGAGTAAAGTCAAGTTGACTTACATTTATCTATGTGTATTTAGAATAAAGGACTGACATGGGATGTCTGTTTTAAGAGGGGAGGTGTCGTGAAATATTCTAATCCACATATATAAATTATCAGGTAAATATAAAGCCTAATAAATACATATAATAAAGAAAGGAAGAAGAATGGTAAAGAACAGTGCTGTCACAATGACTGTACTCGAAATCCCCCTTGTTTTCGGCTTCGTCTGCAAATTGTAACGCTTTCACGTTGATAGTAAAAGCCTACTGTATTATTACCCGCTTTCTTCAATGAAACGTGTGCTGTATTTCTTGGAAAAACAGTGAGATACGCAAGCTGAACAATGACCTAAATTTAATATTTCATTCATCCCATACACAGCGTAACTAAAAGACAGATAAAGCAGGATAGAGAGAAGGGAGAGGCAGAAAGCCGAACGCATGCAAAATTAAACACGCGTCTCGCTATTAATGCCACCCCAACAAGCGTAACGCGATACACAATTACTACTATCACGCGTGTAAGGCCACATGCACTAACTTTTTCGGACGGACAGTGATAAAAACACTAACCTTCCCAGAGTTAGGTTTTTAAATCCTGAAAAACGCTTATTAGAAAAGATAACATTAGATGGGTTTACGTTTGAAAACATTACAGTACCCAGACAGCACATCTTCGAAACAGAAGGTAGAAGCAATTGCATATTTTGAACGCAGCCACGTAGCTCTTTTAAATTTGTATATTTGGGTTCCTTAGGGCTTGCTGACAAAGAATATGTAAAACGTTACGCAAATAGTCTAGGAATTAACAAGTTATAACCAAAATAAAATAGTGGGGATGCCTGACAGCATGAAATCATTTCTGCTCATAAAATTTTTTTATAACGTGTTTGAAAAAAACCTTACGTACGGAAATAGCCTACCATGTAAACTCCAAATTGATTGGAGCGCAACAAATATAAGACTAAACACGATTGGTCGGACTATAAATACTATCTTTGGTTGTTAGGGGAGACGTAGGAAGGTAAAATTTTTTCAAACACTTGTCGAAACGTGGCTCCATTGGCCAGACTCGCTGATATACTCACTTAGGAGCGTTAGTTCGAGACCACTAGTTCAAATAAGCTTGATAAAGCAACAGTGCGTTGAAGCCAGCTCATATTTTTGCTAAATAAAAGCCTGGAACATAAGCAGATGGGAATTTGTGCCAGTAGTTGTGCCAGAATTCATTGCTAGTCAACGTATCTGTGTTTATTCTATGAATTGTGGTAAGCTTGAAACATTCAGTATCTTTTAATGAAAATTGAATGTGAATTGTTAATTTATGCCTGTATATATGTGTAGTTCAGTAGCAAACATGATGTAAAGCCTATAATGCTCCAGCCTGAACAGAAGGTGTCGGAGGAAAGTAAAACGGCATGGAATGGCCAAACAGTACACTGACACCTAGATGATTGACTAGAAAGAAATAATGCTGGAATTGCAGAGGCGTAGTAACCATTAAGGAGGTTAATGCTGGTATAAAGTATTTCAGATGAAGCTGACAGTTGGCCTAACGCTCTGAACCCAATGTTTGTGATGTATTGTGCTCAGTGTAGAACTAGAGTATCAATTAGTTATGAAGTAGAAGGTACATCCTTCTTGTTTTCAGGGACCGTGGTCTTGATGGTATTGAGCAGCACCTGGTCAGAGCTTTGCTGAATCCAGAGTCGGACAGCATACTCCTTGGTCCATTTAGCTATCAGTGAGGTGTCTCCAGAGCACAGGGGAGAAATCGAGCAGAGGAGTCCTTTCCTGCCGCCATCACGCAAGATAAGCTGATGTGGCCAGCTGAGCTCAAAATTATGTACCCCCATCTTAAAATAACATTGTAACATAAACTTAAGAGGGGAAGTAAATTGTTTTAATATCAGGAACTGAGAACATCTCCAATACTAGTTCCAATAAAGACAAACTATTGAAGTCATGATGACAAATACCAACAGAGCTTGAACAAAACAAAACCAGTATTACCTCATATTACTACTACACAACTGACACACATAGGATACTTTTAAGAATATATGTCACTACAATATTTATATTGATAAATTCTGTACATATAACTTGTAATTAAAATTGATTGTGATTCCTGGTTCCCTTTGTATTTGAATCAGGACACATATTCATTCATGACAGCAATGAATACATATTGTTATTTGACAAGTTATCAGTGACTCCTTTAAGATATCCTCGTAGAGTGTTTTATGTATGTGAGTGTCACAGTGTTGTCAAGTGTGGTGGAATAAATTACATTGTTTATCTGTCTGTTGTTGTTATGACTTACACTTCATCATACACATACCCTAGACATATAACGTAGTCATCACACTATTCCAGAATAATTCTGACTGAGATATATATATATGTGGCAGCAAGTAAGGTTATCTATAATACACTACTCTTATTAGATATAGATACCTTCACAGCTGATCTCAGTCAGTACACTAAGTCCCCTATAAATATTTATAACATCCCACTTCACCACATCTGGGAATGTTAAGACGGCCGGCGTGATGCTTACCACATCACCCCTAGTGTGCCGAGGGTCAAGAAAATATGGGCCTAACACCATATTCCCAATATGCCTCAATGGGCATGTAACGGGATCCCTTAAATAGTGGTTTATTCTATTATGTTTCTGGCAATGAGAAAAAATAGAACATATTAGTCAAATAGTAGTTACTGCTCGTAGTTTTCACACACACTGGACTATCACTTGATCTATAGATACCGTAGGCGCGGCCTCCACATATTTTTGTTTCTACAAAACCTTCATGATTTCTCCACCACCCCCTCCCCTTCCCCTGGTTATAAAGTTTTGACGTCATCCTTCCGATGAATTCGTTTGCTAATTTCCAGGTTTCATGCTCTAGCAAAGTGTTGGGTTGAACACTTTGTTTCAGATGAGTGTTTTGTATCCACGTAGTCGATGTAGTGTGTCATACCTGGTATCTGGGTTTCCCTTTCTTGATGATTACATACAGTAGCTGTAGTCCACCTGTTCAGTCTAGGGGTGGCATTGTATTAATGTCAGGAGGGCCGGTGATTGATAATAGACAAAAGGATGGCTTGGTCTACTATCTATCCGAGACAAAAGTAACTATTTTAAACTAATTTGGACATGCTGATCACGAATATGAACTTAAAAATCGCGAATTAGCTCTATTTTTTAAGATCGGGGGGGGGGGGGGCCAGTAAGCTGGGGCCTTCACCTTCCCAACGCGAATGACCCAGTCCTTCTCCTTTCTATAGCCCTGGTGCGTGATTCCCCACGAGTTGGATAACCTTGAGCGCACATTGGATAACAAAATCTGTAGTAGTCATTGCAACCACATTTCCTCATTGTCATCATTTGTGTTGTAGATTCTGTGAGTGCAGACGTGTCGTTCTTGATGCTTCGTGAATGTGTGAACAGTGCGGATTATTTTTGCCATATTTGCGGACAAATAACTTTGCTATCACATAGGCGACATCCGTCACCTGTGAAAGCATCTATTTCAAGAGATCCTTATTTCGTGCCTATTGAAGAGTCTGCACAGCCACATAAAATTACCCAGAGTGAATTGAATGATCTAGTGAGAGATCTGGAATTGCCAAAAAATAAAGCAGAGCTGTTGGGGTCCAGACTGCAGCAATGGAATCTTCTAGAAGAGAATGTGTATGTGTTTTTTTTTCGTGCTTGACAAAAAGATCTGCTTTCATATTTCAAAATGACAAATAACCTCATTGCTTGCGTTGATATAGTGGGTCTGATGGCAGCACTACACATCAACTACAAAGACGATGATTGGAGGCTGTTGATTGATTCGTCCAAGTTGAGCTTAAAAGCTGTGCTGCTCTATAATGGTAACGTTTTACCATCTGTTCCACTCGGGGATGCAGTCCACATGAAAGAAACGTACAACAACATGAAACAACTGTTACACACCATCAACTATGACAAGTATAAGTGGCAGATTTGTGGTGACCTGAAGGTCATTGCCATCTTGATGGGGCTATAGCAGGGTTACACAACGTTTTGCTGTTTCCTCTGTCTGTGGGACAGCCGTGCTAAGACTTCCCACTACAAGAAAAAGGATTGGCCACAATGACAATCACTTGAACCGTGGGAAAAAAATGTACTTAACGAACCACTTGTAGAATCCCACAAGATCTTGCTCCCTTATCTCCACATCAAACTTGGACTAATGAAGAATTTTGTAAAGGCCATAGATCGAAATGGGGCAGGATTTTTATTCCTTCGTGATACATTTCCAAGACATAGTGAGGCTAAAGTCAAGGAAGGTGTATTTGTCGAGATCAGCGTTTTGATATCCTCACAGGTGATGAAAAGTTAGCTTGGAATGCTTTCCAGCAAGCGGCCACAAACTGTCTAGGAAACAATAAGGCTGACAATTACCAGGAGCTTGTAGAAACCCTCTTGCAGCGCTACAAGAGACTATGGTGCTACATGTCTTTGAAATTGCACTTTTTACACTCTCATCTGGATTTCTTCCCTGCTAACTGCGATGCTGTCAGTGACGAGCATGAGGTACGATTACTTGAGCTAATCTGGTGTTTTAACTGCCATTTTCGTATTCAGCAGCCCAAACAACATAAAGGTAACTTGGTTTAATCTCAGATACACACAAAACGTCAAAATTTGTTGTCCAGTATAATGTCCAAGCTTTAGTCATATGACGCCCCCAACTACCATCTGGGAACAGTTACGATTATTCACTCCAATTCCTGATCAAACACGTGATATGAACAACGATATTGGAAAGTAGGAAGACAATTGTAAGGAAATTTGATTCGTCTCACGGCAACTGTAAAGAAGAAACTGTCCGGATGGTGTGACAAAACGTCTGAACATGTCCTTTTATGTGATCTTTCCCACCGTCAGCCTTCCGGCAATATCCTTTCTTTTTCTTCATTTCTCTCATTCATCGCTTTTATTTGGCATAAATCATGCCTTTTCGTTCGTTATTTTCACTATATTGCTCTATGCTGGACATAGCATGGTGAAGTCTCTAATACGCCAGTCCCCTATGGCAGTATTGCTATGGGAGTAATGCGTATCTTATTGTTTCACACTCCACTCCCAGACTGTTGTTACGATTCCGCCAGTTTTGATGACCTGGCCAGCGATAATATTTTATCGCTTAATCCGTTTGACCACATGTGGAAATGGGGCCGTCAAACATTTGACCCCATTGGGAAGTGGCTGATTGTGTTTACACGGGCTGGTATTGTGATCACATGAAAGAAGACCAAACCGTCTGTCCAGACATTTGGCTGGCGTAGGCACTTAAATGAAGGGCAATTAAATAATCTGTCGGGACTGTCATCTGTACGGAAAACATTACGCCAGTAACACGGGTTCACATATTATTATAAATAGAGGTGCGCCGGAAGTCTAAGGTAACGATATGACATCACTGTTGTAAGAGGTCACGTGTGGATATTAAAATTAATATTTTAAATACGCGTGGGATGAGTAATAATAAACTTCCCTACCCAAACAGTGCTAGATGGATTGGATTGGCTTGTCAAAATCTGATTTGAGTGGAACTTTAGGCGGAAACACCGCTGGATTTGAAACTAAGGATTGGGAGATATAATCTAACAAACTCGGAGTCACAGCATACAGAACAGCCTGACTGCATCGCACCGTGAACTAAACACCTCCTACAGGCCAGAAGAAAGAGGATATGACTAACAATTCCACAACTATAAGTACCAGATCGAGTATTGGGCAACTTTGGAATTTACAAGAAAACCCACAATTTTAATACTTCTTCTTCCTAGTTCATCCTGAAAAGGACGTTGGTTGCGTTGTGTCCGCTTACAGTGGAGCTGCGATATTTGCGCCTTTCTGCCGACGCATCCGACTTCAGCACAGCAAATTTTGGGACCGGGTTTGCCTTCCCTCTTCGATCCCTACTCTCTCAGTCAGACTGCAGTGATGCAGCCTGTTTCCAGGACCACCACTTGGAGGTGGAGTAGGGTCTTGGTCAGCTCTGGTTCGCTGACCCCATTGTGGTGACTGCATTCATCTCGTTTGCTGCGTCTTCGGTCTCAAATTTTAATTCAAGACTGGAAACTTGGGAATTTTATCACAAGGAGTCATAAAAAAATTATAGATTTCCAGACCAAGTGTTTCACCAGTCATAAGAGGAATTTCTCAGACTTAAGTGATTCGAACAGAATCTAACAACAGGGTTGTGGGTCCATTCTAATCTGTGCGTGGAGACGTGTGTATTCCCAAAATTTTGGGTTAAGTGTAAACAAATAATTTACTAATGTAATTTCTGCAGGTTTTCTTGCTGAGTGGTTTTATATATATATATATATATATATATATATATATATATATATATATATATATATATATATATATATATATATATATATATATATATATATATATATTAGACGCTGGCAACATATGAAAAAAGTATATGTATGAACCACTACTGCAAGAGATGGTGATTGTTTCTGACTAGTCGTGCTGGAAATCCGACAACAGAGCGACCTCAAAACATCGACGGGAGTAGCGACGAGTAATGAGTGATGATTACATCACATGTGCCTAAAGTGTATAGAATCATTTTGTGAGATTTATATACCTTCTTAATTGTAATTCCGGCAGATCATTATTCACGCACTCCAGACGCAATTTCCTAGATGACACCCAGAAGGATATTGGTGAATTTTCATCATATTACCTGAGTACCTTGTGCGCTCGAGAAATTAATTCTTCTGAGAGGTTAACATTCGTGGGTGGAGCGCATGAAAATGGGCCTGTTAGTTTGCGGAGAACAAATGTACTGAGGCATTTGTTTCTTTCTAATTTGTCACAGTTCGTTGTTACAAGACATCAGACTTAAGTACTGAAGTTCCTACGCCACTAGTGTGAGAGAAGAGTATCACCACCAATCGCCTACAGTGGACGAATTAATTGGAGAAGTGTACTCATCACCAAAAAGAAGTGACGGAAACCACAGCTGCAGGACTCATCTGGAGCTAAGTTTTATATAACAGGCTACAGCCAAAAATACGGACATTATTATTATTATTATTAACACCCTATCAAAACCTCAATGAGGAAAAATTTAATACAGTTTCACCACATTTAATCCTTATTTTAACTTGTTGAAGTAATTGACTATTAAATTTGTTGTATTTTATTTTACACTAAATAATAGTAGTTTATTCCGTTTATATATATATATATATATATATATATATATATATATATATATATATATATATATATATATATATATATATATATATATATATATATATATATATATATGAAAGCAACTGTATGAGCCAGTTCTTCTTGATAAAAATATAAATATAGAGCCATCACTTAAAAGAAAGCATTCGTTGGATTACTCCAGCTGGGTGCTTGACGGGCCAGAACCATCGCATAATCCCCTTCACAGAAGGCGACGGACCAGATAATAAGTTAACAGATTTGCTCAACCCTTAAGCAGCGATTGTTCTTGACTTCTGGGAATATCTTCTGAAGGCTCTCCTAAGGTATAAAAATCATCCCTCTTCTAACTATATCTTTCCCAAGAGTAATCTTGCACGAAGATAGATACCTTTGACGACCTACTTTTAGATATGCTTGCGTTGTGACCATTCGTGGACTACTACTGGAAAGCAAGGGGAGGCATCCCGTGACAGATTGTTAGCGAAATGCTTGTTCTGAACACACCAGAAAAAACTATCAAAGAATAGAACATTAACGGCCAGGGCTGTAAAGATTAGTGATCAGAATATATATTGATTGCGTGTACAAAGATGGACTCAATATGTACAATCTCCAGAAGTATAACATAACTCTTTAATGATATTTCTTCTTCTTCTTTGATCCAAAGCCTCCGACCGTCAAAGCAGTCAGTGGCCATCACGACTGGTAGCGTCTTGTAGGGCAGCAACAAATTGATTCCACTTTGTTCGGTTGGCGGCTATCCTTCCTACAGTGCCTCAACTCTGGTTCTTGTGATGGCATCGGGGTCTCTTCTGAGGACATGACCATCCCATCTCCAGCGTCTGCCAGCTATGATGGTGTGCATATCCTCCTGGTTACTCCGAATAAGTAATTCTTGGTTGCTGATGGTATTCGGCCAGAAGATACAGAGAATTTCCCTAAGGCTGATTGTGTGGAAGGAGGACAATTTCGACATTTCCTTCTCTGTTACTCTCCAACATTCCGCACCATAGAGAAGCACAGAAAGTACACAACTCTCATACAGCCTTAACTTTGTGTTTGTGCTGTACTGGGAAGACCTCCAAATGTTGTTGAGACTAGCAAAGGCTGTTCTCGCTTTATTCATCCTGTCTTTACCCTATGGATAGATCTCCAAAAAGCTTTTGACAAAGTATGGAAAGACGGGTTAATAGTAAAACTGCAAAGGAACGGAATCAAGGGTAATATGAGAAAATGGATCCAGTCGTTCCTACACAATCGGAAAGCAAGAGTCACTATGGAAGGTCACAACAGCAAGAAAATCCTCCTAAAACATGGAGTTCCTCAAGGCTCAGTATTGTCTCCCACCCTGTTCCTTGTATTCATCAATGACCTCATCCACGATCTGCCACAAGGTGTGAGAGCTGCCCTATACGCTGACGACTTGGTGGTGTGGTGTGTAGAAGAACATCTAACTATCGCTAATAAGCGAATACAAAGGGCAGCAGACAACATAGCAGCATGGGCAGAGAAATGGATGGTGCAGATCAACGCTGAAAAATCATCAACAACACTTTTCACGCTCTCCAACAAAGACAAAGCAGGAGAGATACGACTTGGAAATATACATGTCCAAACAGATGAGGAACCGGTGTACTTGGGCATTACATTAGATAAGAGAATGACATGGAGGCACCACATCGAGAGAACAGAGGCTAAAGCGAGAAGAAAACTTTCCATACTGAGGAAAATAGCTGGATCAAGTTGGGGAGCTAACGAAACAACACTAAAGAAAGTGTATACAGGTGCAATAAGACCTATATTAGAGTACGGATCAGCAGCATGGTCTACAGCAGCCAAATCACACCTACAAGCCTTAGATAAAGTACAAAATCAAGCGCTTAGGTTGATCACGGGTGCCATGAAGACCACACCAATAAATGAAATGGAAAAAATCACAGGCATTCCACCTTTATTATACAGACGAGACACTAAGACCCTGATCCAAGCAGAAAAGTACAAGAACATGCCCGCACATCCAATGAAAACTAGATTTGGAGATTTAGCCAGTGGGAGGTTGAAGAGAAGCAGTTTTGTGCATCGTCCAAAAAACTAATTAGAACATAC
Source organism: Oreohelix idahoensis (assembly GCA_024509875.1). Lineage (NCBI taxonomy): Eukaryota > Metazoa > Mollusca > Gastropoda > Stylommatophora > Oreohelicidae > Oreohelix > Oreohelix idahoensis. The sequence continues at coordinate 43,295 of JAMPIV010012753.1, forward strand.
AAGGATGAACTACCAGACATCACTAAGGAAATAACTCCCACACTCCTCCCAACCCCATGGGAACAACATCAAAATTTCAGTATTAAGACCTCCATAACTACCACCTGCCCCATGGGAGAGCTAAATACTCTCCAAAGGAAAATAGCAGCATGTGACATGATTGAAGAACTATACTCCAGAGAAGCATGGATCCAAGTATATACTGATGGATCTGCAACCAGAGCAGTGAAGAACGGAGGCGCAGGAGTTTATGTGGTCTATCCAGACAAAGAAAATGAATCCACCTGTTCACCTACTGGAATATTCTGTTCAAACTATGCTGCTGAAGTACAGGCCATAAGCATTGCTGCAGGAATAATAAATAACACAATAAGCCAATGTCAGCAGGTTGTATTCCTTACCGATGCAATGTCAGTTCTGCAAGCCCTCAACAGTGATAAACTGCCAGAATTAAACAAAGTCCTATGCGAAGTAAATATCAAAAGAAGGGTAGTGCTACAGTGGATACCATCACACTGTGGCATACCAGGAAATGAGAGAGCAGATATGTTAGCAAAAGAGGGAGCAACACAGGAACAAAAAGAACAAACAATCACATTACAGGAAAAGAAGACCCTTATCAAGGCCATCAGGAAAATTGATCAACAAAGAGACAACTATCAATATCTTGATCGAGCAAAACAGGTGATCCTGTTCCGTATGAGAACAGGACACAACAGACTGAACAGTCACTTATACAGACTGAGATTGGTCCCATCACCCCTATGTACGTGTGGACAGGCAGCACAGACAGCCGAACACATCCTGCAAGACTGCCACATGCTTAGTCAATTGCGAACTGAACATTGGCCCACAGAGACGCACATCCACACAAAGCTGTTTGGGAGTCTTGAAGAACTTTCAACCACAGCAACATACATCCAGAAAACCGGACTTCTTGTGTAGACATTTCTAAACAACAGCGAACGAGAAGAAGAAGAAGATCCTGTTGGTAATGTCCTTGCTAGTTCCGCCGTCTGGCGCTACTATGCATGCTAGGTAAGTAAATGTGCGGTCTGCTCTAACTTCTGGTTCCTTACTGTTATTGGCTCAGGATTGCCCAAATTGAGTATCGTGATTGCTGTCTTCATCAGATTGATGTTCAGACCAACCTGCTAGCTATACTTATTCAGTCTATCGGTTTTTTCTTGGATGTGTTGGTGCGAGTCGTGCAATGTCATCTGCATATTCCAGGTCTTCCAGTGAATAGAATGTTGTCCATCTAATTCCTCTTGGACTGCCATTTGTTGTCTGGCGCTTCACCCAATCTATGGATGTCAAAAATAATTTTGTTGATAAGGGGCACCACTGTCGTACTTGTCAAGGGATTGCCTCCCCTTGATTTGCAGTAATTGTCCACTAATGGTCACAATGCAAACTTATCGAAAAGTAGGTCGTCCAAGGTATCTATCTTCGCGCAAGATTACTCTTGGCAAAGATGTAGATAGAAGATAAATGGTGTTTCTACCTTAGGGTAGCATCCACAAGATATTCCCAGAAGTCAAGTACAACCGCTGTGATGCGTGATGCCATATGATGATGGATGGCACCCGCATGTCTGGTTTTGTGTAGTGTGTAGATGTGTTCAGTCAAAACAATGTTCATACAACAATAACAGGGCAATCCACATAGGACGTCAGTAAACTCACGACGTATAAAGTCAATGAGTCTTGAAACAGCCGTTGACGTTTTTCTTCATTATTTATTGTGGACGCCACAGTGACAAAATGGTTACGCAAATGTGTAGGCACATCAAACAGTCATTATCACAGCAACATTCAATACAGCAATAGACGGTAGACAGCATTACAATGATGAGTCAGATGCATGTTATATTTCATAGTGCTGTAAATGTAGTCAGGTGGAAAACTCCATCCTTTTCTATAACAGCCAGGAGATAACCAGATGTATGAGATCAGTTCACTCTCCTGAGTTTGACTTCAGCAAGACAGACACGTCTGCCGAAGTATAGATAATGTCCTCAAAAATATCCTCTAGATAATAAAGGTTTTCTAAACCTAGTTCATTTAACAAAGTAGCAAGTAATGGTCCTTGGTACATGCATCAACCGATGCAGTACAATGCAGCGACATGTGAGCTGGGCAAAAAACATCTCGTGACGACGACTTTCGCAGACAGGCTATGAATCGAAATCGCTCACGACCCAAAATCGATAGAGTTAATGAAAAAGTCAATTTACCTTGCTTTCATGAAATACACAGAAATATCACGCCTCCCGACATGTGGGAAAACACTAGAGGTATTATCTCGACTAAACGAAATATCCATAAGAGGACTACACATCCCTGACAGAACAAAAAAAAGCGGAGATCCCCTCTTCAACGAGGCATCTCTTTCGCCATTCCAAATCGCTCACCCCCACTAGTGGTGGGCGGAAACCGATCGACAAACAACAAGACAAGTCATGCGCAGTCCAGCGCAAAAATGACCACAGCTCAAAAGTTAACTGCATTCGATACCAACGCGAGAAGACAAATGCTTACCGAGAAAAGTGACTATAAATTACAAGCAGTTGTTGCCCTTGCGTTATAAAACAGATATTGAAATAAAACGATGTTGCGAGAATTTATCACGCAACATATCACCACCTCCTCCCGATAAAAAAAAAATGTGGAACATATTTTTTTTTTCAATATCAAAGAGCAAGCGATAAGCGGCTCAAAACGCACGAATTATGCGCTGATAATTAACTAAATTGCCAAACATGAGGCTAATTATAGAGTGTCTGGTGAGGATATACCTCAACAGAAAAATAAATATGTCTCAAAAAATATTCACATCGGGGAGGTGTCACCAACACACATCACGTTAGCATGTAAACACAATATACGTATGCAAGTTACTATAATCATCATTAAACAGCATACTCTAATATTGTCTTTAAAAATGGATGTACAAATCTGATAGGAAAATTTAAATAGTACATTCTTTGACATGTAATGACATAAGTACATAGTAAAGTTAAACTACATGACGATCCAGGACATATGCTCTGGTATTCCGAGGGTAAGTACACAATCTAGAACTCGTCATGCTTGAAACTAATAAGGTAAGTCCTCAGCTCAACAATGACATTCTGAGAAAGTACAAGCAATATAATGCTAATTAATAACTAATATGCTTCATAAGGTACAATACATTATTAACAATTGTGGCTGTTTAGTAAACTAACGGCCCTTATATTAACTACTCAGTCCTCCTCTATCATCTTAAAAAACGAACAGAAGAAGATGACAACAAAGCACGATAGTGTGTACATATAAAGTAGGTACAGATGTGCTAATCTATTGTAGAAATATAGGTGTGTTATGACTCTGTAATATATAGAAATATAGGACAGAAGTATTAGTTGGAGTCATGTGGGCATCTAGACAAAATGTCAGCCATCACATTATCCGCACCACGGATAGCTCGTACCGTGAAGTGAAAAGGTTGAAGAGCTATAGCATATCGAGTGGATCTCGAACTCTTCAAATTCTTAGTCTGAATAGCTGTAAGAGCTTTCTGATCAGTCTCTAGAATGAAATGTGCGCCCAGGAGGAATCTTTGTAGTTTTAGAATTGACCAAACCATCGCTAACAACTCACGGTCTAAAACCGAGTAGTTCCTCTCTGCCGCATTTAGTTTTCTAGAAATGTACATAACAGGATGCAGAGTATTTGCATATTCTTGCATCAGTGCTGCTCCAATCCCAGTGGATGAAGCATCACTCCGAAGAACAAAAGTCCTATCAAGAGTAGGTAATCTTAAGATGGGAGGAGAAGAAAATATATTCTTGATTTGGTCTAGTGAAGATTGGCATTCTTCAGACCAACGGACCAGATTAGGCGAACCTTTCTTCAACAATGTTGATAGAGGTGCCATGATCGAAGATAAATTTGGAATAAATCTCCCATAAAATTGAATTAAACCTAAGAGACTCCTAACTTGTTTCTTCGTTTTAGGAACAGAGATGTTCAGTATTTTGGAAGTATTGTGGTCTTCTGTCTTCAAGAGACCATGACCAACACGATGACCCAGGAAAGAGATTTCACCAAAACCAACAAAAGCTTTAGAAGGTTTTGCTGTCAAATTATTCTCACGTAGAGTGGACAGTAAGTCATATAACCCTAAATAGTGATCTTCCCAGGTATCACTGAAGAGACAGATGTCATCTAAGTATGCGATGACATCCGAACGATGTGACAGAATTCGACGCATCATGCGAACGAAAGTGGCAGGGGCGTTCATGAGACCAAAAGGCATAACATTCCATTGAAATAGACCCCTAGGTGTAGAAAAAGCAGTAAGAGGTTTGGCATGCTCTGCTAAAGGCACTTGCCAATAACCTTTAGACAAGTCAAGTTTAGTGAAGAATCTAGAATTAGAAAGTCTAATCAGTAGATCTTCTAACAAAGGCATCGGTTCAGCGTCGAACTTTGTGACCTGATTCAATTTGCGATAATCAACGCAAATTCGTATGTTCTTATCCTTCTTCCGGACAATAACCATGGAAGAAGAATATGGTGAAGTCGATGGTTCAATTATATTTAATTGAATCATTTCATCCAATTCCTTTTCCACTTGCGACTGAAAGTGTATAGGAATAGGATACGGCCTAACCCTAATTGGATTATTGTCGGTAAGAATTATGTCATGTTCTATGACATCTGTGTGTCCAGGAATGTCAGTGAGAACATCCTGAAATGTTTGTAACATCGACGAGACTTGTCGATGTTCGTCACCAGAAAGATTAGGAGAAACAGAAACGTTTTTCCAAGATTCCGTGGAATGTAATGGAACCACTGGAAGGGGAAGATTGACATCAGAGAAGGTAGCTTCCTCATCCTGAATGACAGACAGGGATGAATAATGACCGTGAGGTGCAGGAGCATCATCCGTTGCCTGGAAAATAGGCAGCAAATAGTCCGGACGTTCGTGAAATTCCGAAAGCATGTTTATGTGGAAAGTTTTATGCTTTCCATCAATATCGACCACATAGTCAACATCGGAAATCCGAGAGACTATTGCATACGGACCTTTCCATGCAATAAGAAGTCTATTTTCCCTACTGGGGAGTAGGACGAATGCTTTGTCACCTGGACAAAGTTGTCGTAGACATCTATTCTTGTTAGCAAACTGCCTTGCCTTCTCTTTAGCAATTTCTGATGAAGCAGTTGCTAGCTTACATGCCTCAATGATCTTTTGTCTAAGAGCAATGACATACTCATATGAGGATTGAGTTTCATCGCTAATATCATCGGCAGTGATGAGATCGTGTAATAAAGACATAGGGTGTTCATTAGGGACTTCTCTATAGGCAAAGAGAGCCGCGGGTAAAACCCTGTCCCAATCTTGAGGATGATCTTCAGTTATCTTACCAAGCAAAGTCTTGAGCGTTCTATTTAGACGCTCAACTAACCCATTAGACATAGGATGGTAGATACTACTGAGAGATCGTTCAATATGTAAGGTAGACATTACCTGTGACATAGTGTCAGATATGAGTTGAGTGCCATGGTCTGACAATATTTCTCTGGGGAACCCCAAGCGAGAAAATATCAACCAAAGAGCATCTGCGATATCTGTAGTAGATATGCTCTTAAGAGGAATAGCCTCTGGCCAACGTGTGCACATATCGACACATGTAAGGATAAACTGATGTCCTCTGGCCGACTTGACCTTAAAAGGGCCAATAATATCTATGGCCATTTTCTGAAACGGCCGAATAGGAATGTCAGCAGCCTGGATAGGCGCAGCATGTCGTGGTCCTCTAGATTTGACCTCCTGACATACCTTGCATGATCGGCAGTAAATACGAATGTCCTTATTGACAAAAGGCCAAAAGAAAGCCGCAAGGACTCTCGACTTCGTACGGGCAAAACCCATATGTCCAGCACATTGCGAGTCATGAGCATGTTGTAATATTTGGACTCTCATGCTCTTGGGAACAAGAATTTGCGAATGTGCCGACGTAGTCGAATCTTGTACCATACGTACAAGTACGCCGTTTCTCATTGCAATCCAAGATTTTCTATTTGTATCCTGATTCGGATCACCTTTCTTCGCAAGAACGAAGAATTTTTTTAAAGAAGGATCTTCTTCTTGCAATTTTATGAAAGAGTCACGAGTAATTACTAAGTGACTATCTTGGCTATCAACTTCATTATCACTATTCAGTGAAGTTTCGGGTGTTTGTAGAGCTTGTGCTCTTGTAACTACTGCATTTGTAGCTTGCATGTTATTATCTTCCCAAGCAGCAATCTGCTGTGGGGTACACTCCCTAACTCCGTGAATACGACCAATAATAAGGTCCGCAATAGGATTAGGTAAGAGACAAGCATGCACATCTCCAGTAAAGAAAGGAGTGGCAATGCGAATTACAGCAGTAGGATATTTTTCTAGAGTGCCGCCAAATGTGACACATTTAATAACCCTTCCTGTAGCACAAGATGGATCTACAAGCGATTGTCTAACACCAATAGTGGTGCATCCGGAATCGAAAAGTAGTGAGACCGGAGTATCATTAACAAGACCCTTATGTAGAATTAAAGAACCCCTCCCGTCATGCGCAACAGCAGCAGGAAGAGCGGGAAGTGGGTGACCACAACTCAAAGTAGTTATGGTACCTGGTTCGAATAAAGTACTGCATTGGGGGCATTTGTTTGCTCTCTCAAAGTCAAAAGCAGAACTAGTGACAGCGTCAAAGTTTTTACTATCAACAACATGATTACAGGCTCCCTCAGTTTCCTGTTGTACAGCATTAGCCTGCTGATATCTCTTTTTTTTGTGTTGAGATCTACCCCGACTATTATTACCTCTGAAGTTATCAGAGTTATTATTATCTCTGCAGTTATTATTGTCTCTATTGTAATTGTTATCCTGGTTCGAATTCCAGTTTCCACGATTACTATCATGTTCACATTGATGCGAACATCTATTTGTTTGGTTCTGAGGTCTTCGGCAGGAATAACCTCTATTACCATATCCTCTTTTGAAATGCCTATAATTATTAGGGTGATAGTAACGACCACTATCAGGTTGTCTCCAATTCTTCGAAGAAGAATCACCATGAAATTGGTTTCCATGATTTTGACAGAAATTACCGCTGCCCTTTCTATCAAAATTTTGTTGGGATCTACGAGCAAAGTTTTGACCATACGGAGCTGCCGAAGCAACTGGTAAACCTTCTTTCACCTTAGAGTTACCCATGGTTATGTGTGGGTGCGCAGTTACGTATTGGCAACAGAAATCTTCCATTTCTTTTATTGTTTTAGGTTTACGTTCATGAAGGAAAGCAAGGAAAGACTCATTGACAGACGACATGACTTTGTCTCTAAGTATTAAGTCCATAAGTCCTTCATAAGTTTTTTCCGTCTTAGATAGTTCAACCCATCGTGAGAAAGTAATGCGTATTCTTGCAATAAACTCGGAGAATTCAACTCCATTTTCAGGTAACATGTTTTTAAATTGTAGACGATAGCCGTCTTCGTTAAGCTGATATTTCTTTAACAAAGCGGCCCTGACAACCTCATAATTGCTCTTGTCAGGTTCATCCACCATATTTAATATACTTAGAGCTTTACCTGTCAGTATCCCTGATAACTGATAAACATATTTTGCTTTGTCTATGTTATGAGCTGTACATGCTTGTTCAAATCTGTCCAGATAGAACATTATGTCATCACTGGAAGGACTAAATGTTGGTAACTTAATCTTAAAAGTATCATTATTAGCCTTCCCAGAAGATGAACCCTTGTTTGAATCATTACCATTACTCATGCTCGTCAATTTCAATTTCTCCAACTCTAAAGCTAGGGGTTTTTCTTCATGTTCCATTTTTGCTTTCCTCTCATCAGACTCTCTTTGTAACTTCCTTTCTTCAGCTTGAGCCTGCATTTGAAGTCTTTCATTTTCAGCTTCTTTTTCAAGTCTTTTATTTTCAGCTTCTTTTTCAAGTCTTTTATTCTCAGCTTCTTTTTCAAGTCTTTTATTCTCAGCCTCTAGCTGTAGCTTTCTTTCCTCAGCTTCTGATTCCCTTTTTTGTTTTTCCATTTCCATTTGGAATCTCTTTTCATCCACCTGCATCTGTAGTTTCTTTTGTTCAGCTTCCATATGCAGTTTCTTTTGTTCAGCTTCCATTGCTTTATCATATCGAGCAGTTGCAAATTCTTCTAACTTATCACCAGTCTTCCCAAGCAATTTACCCTGCTCAATAAAGTGCTCAAATGTAGACATGTTGTCTAACATATGAGTCCAAAACCTGAAATAATTAACTAATTTATTTCAAACCTAAGTGTAACAAGTCTTAATTAAGCACTTGTATATTCACATCACCTTATATTATCCCAGTCTCTGTGGGAAACAAGTCTCCAATCAAAGAACTTGTATATGAAATATCAGCACTCAAATCTTGATCATAAGTGCACTTCTCATTCAATAGTGCACGACACTATTCATCATTCATTTATCATCAGTATAGTAGTAACAGTGCATTAGCATAGCCCATTAACTAATTACTATAACTGTAAACAATGACTATGTAAACACATGCAGAATGTAAACATTGAAAATGTAAACAATACAAACAATGTAAACAATAACAATGTAAACAATAACAAAGATCAGCAACAATACAAAAACTTTCGCAGAAATCAACTAAAAATAAAGCAGAAATTAATGAAATATCACAAAAAATGTGACGATATCTGCGATAGAATTAAACAAAATACATGACACCACAGTGTATAAACAAAAATGTTGTATGAAACTAAATTATAGACAAGAGTAGGCTAACAAATACAAACAAATCACAACAAAACTAAAGAATGTGAAATAATAACGAAAACAATATTAAAACATGTCATCACAGCTAACATAAATAGCAACAGAAGTCGCTTAGCAAATTCCAGTATCGGAAATTGGCAAACCCTACAGAAAACGCTCACAATAGACGACCTCTATGACGTGGCATAATCTAACGGAGACACCACCCAACCGAGAACCCGCTGAAATATAAACATATAAATATACGAATAACATATAGACATATAACATATAGAATGAGATGATACACAGAAGACTCAGCAGAAGTACAAGGGCACAGTTTACATACAAACAGGCCACTTAACTTATAGGCTTCCAATCGTAGAACAGCAGAAAAACGGATGTCAATCAACGTCCTAAAGAGCGAAGCTCCAACGATGATGGCACATCTGAACTGCTTCCCCTGCTAACACGATGGTACAAGAGCTTCTGAAATACTGTGTGTTGAGTTGTTTCGGCACTTGACCTTCTAATCCAAAAGTAAGTTGATGGAAATCGGTACTTGGCCTTCTTCAGAAAACAACCCGTTTCAACCGGCACTTGACCTTCTCAAAAAACGACAGCACTGGAACCTTGACAGCAGCAACTTGCTTGACTTCCGTAAAAGATAACAGCAGTCCGAGTTATCCGGCAACATGTAACAACGCCGGGTACTGTCAAATTCTTGTTTCCGTCAAAAAATTGAAATTTTGACTTTTACCGGGCAACGCCGAGTACTTTGAAAATTTTGAAGATGTTGACTGTATTGAAGAATGTTAATTTCTTGAAGGATGCTGATGAATTCTTGTTGAAAATGAAGTGGGTAAGGGACCCCGTGTTTGCTAGTACCAGAATCAAACCAGCTTATGGCAACCAAATGATGCGTGATGCCATATGATGATGGATGGCACCCGCATGTCTGGTTTTGTGTAGTGTGTAGATGTGTTCAGTCAAAACAATGTTCATACAACAATAACAGGGCAATCCACATAGGACGTCAGTAAACTCACGACGTATAAAGTCAATGAGTCTTGAAACAGCCGTTGACGTTTTTCTTCATTATTTATTGTGGACGCCACAGTGACAAAATGGTTACGCAAACAGTCATTATCACAGCAACATTCAATACAGCAATAGACGGTAGACAGCATTACAATGATGAGTCAGATGCATGTTATATTTCAAAGTGCTGTAAATGTAGTCAGGTGAAAAACTCCATCCTTTTCTATAACAGCCAGGAGATAACCAGATGTATGAGATCAGTTCACTCTCCTTAGTTTGACTTCAGCAAGACAGACACGTCTGCCGAAGTATAAATAATGTCCTCAAAAATATCCTCTAAATAATAAAGGTTTTCTAAACCTAGTTCATTTAACAAAGTAGCAAGTAATGGTCCTTGGTACATGCATCAACCGATGCAGTACAATGCAGCGACATGTGAGCTGGGAAAAAAACATCTCGTGACGACGACTTTCGCAGACAGGCTATGAATCGAAATCGCTCACGACCCAAAATCGATAGAGTTAATGAAAAAGTCAATTTACCTTGCTTTCATGAAATACACAGAAATATCACGCCTCCCGACATGTGGGAAAACACTAGAGGTATTATCTCGACTAAACGAAATATCCATAAGAGGACTACACATCCCTGACAGAACAAAGAAAGCGGAGATCCCCTCTTCAACGAGGCATCTCTTTCGCCATTCCAAATCGCTCACCCCCACTAGTGGTGGGCGGAAACCGATCGACAAACAACAAGACAAGTCATGCGCAGTCCAGCGCAAAAATGACCACAGCTCAAAAGTTAACTGCATTCGATACCAACGCGAGAAGACAAATGCTTACCGAGAAAAGTGACTATAAATTACAAGCAGTTGTTGCCCTTGCGTTATAAAACAGATATTGAAATAAAACGATGTTGCGAGAATTTATCACGCAACACGCTGCTTAAAGGCTGAGCAAATTTTATTACTTTATTATCTTTCCCGTCGCCTTTTGTGAAGGGTTTATGCAATGGTTCTGGCCCGTCAAGCCCCCAGTTAGAGTAATCCAACGAATTTCCTCTTATAAGTAATGGCTCTCTCTCTCTCTCTCTCTCTCTCTCTATATATATATATATATATATATATATATATATATATATATATATATATATATATATATATATATATGGGAGCCGCGCTGGTGTAATGGTTAAAACGTTGCGCTAGCGACCAGGTTTTCAAGGTTCAAGCCCGGGCGCCGGCATTTGTATGAGTGTCATCGACAGGGAATTTGACTGAATAACCTGAACGGCTCATGCAGAAAAACTCTATGTGGATGGGAAGGAGCGAAGCTCCTGACCGGGTTGGAAGGAAAGTCCACTGGCTCCCCAGCCTCGCAATGACATGTCATTGGGCCAAAAGGGCTGGAAAGCTCGAGTGCCGCTGGTTAAAGAGAAAAAAAAATATATATATATATATATATATTTATATATCAAGAAAAACTGGCTCGTACGTTTGCTTTCGTACATATAAACTAAATCAACTATTATTGTTTAGTTTAAAATAACATACAACACATTTAATAGTCAACTAGTCTTTAACATGGGAAAATAAATATCAAAAAATTGGGTGAAAATTGAAATTAAAGTTTCCTCACTGAGGTTTAGAATAGGCTTTAGAGTGTCTTTGATTTTTGCTGTACCCTTTTCAAAAATAAAACTTAGCTGCAGATGAGTCCTGCAGCTGTGGTTTTCGTCACTTCTTGGTGATGAGGGAACTTCTTCACATAATTTGTCCGATTTCTGCGGTTGGTGGTGATGCTCTTCTCTCGCACAAGCGGCGTTATTACCACAGTCGTCTGGTGGCTTGTAACCACAAACTGTGACAAATAGAAAGAAACAAATGCCTTCTGCTGAGTACATTTGTTCTTTGCAAACTAACAGGCCCAGTTTCATGTGCTCCACCCACCAATGTTAACCTCACAGAAGAATTAAATTCCCGAGCACACAATGTAACTCAGAGAATATGATGAAAATTCACCAATATCCTTCCGGGTATTAAGTAGGAAATTGCGTCTGCGTGAATAATGATCTGCCTGAATTACAATTAAAAAGATATATACGGTATATCTCACGAAATGATTTTACCCACCTTAGGCACATGTAATGTAACCATCACTCATTTCTCGTCGCTTCTCCCGTCGGAGTCTGGGGTCGCTCTGCTGTCGGGTTTCCCGCCCACCTAGTCAGAAACAATCACCAGCTCTTGCAATAGGGGTTCATGCATTTACTATTTTCATATGTTGAGGTTGCCAGCCTCATATATAACCACTTAGCAAGAAACCTGTAAAATTTACCTTAGTAAATAATGTGTTTACACTTACCACAAAATTTTAGGAATGCACACTTCTCCTGGCACAGATTTAGAATGGACACAGCTCTGTATTAGAGATTCAAGATCACTTAAGTCTGGAAATATGAGTTAATTTCTTCCGATGGATGGTGCTCTGCTAATTCCTGGCGTGTGAAAACAATTTGTATAATTCCTTTTATGACTTGGTCTAGGAAATATGAGTTAATTTTTCTCACGGCCTGTGTTCTATAAATCCTGCCCGGGAAAACTGTTGGTATAATTCCTCCTATGACTGGGTCTGGGAAACATGAGTTAATTCCTCTGACGGCTGGTGTTCTATAAATCCTGTCTGGGAAAACCGTGGTTAGAATTCCTCTCTGATTTGTGATAAAATTCCCAAGTTTCCAGTGTCGTATTACAATGGCGGGTTTACTTGATGAATTCCAAAGTTGCCCAATACTTGATCTGGTGCTTATAGTTGTGGAATTGTAAGTCCTATCCTCTTTCCTCTGGCTTGTAGGAGGTGTTTAGTTGGCGCTGCGATGCAGTCTGTGCTGTTATGTGTCTGATTCCTACAGTGGCCTCTTACACAGTGATGTCGTATCGTTACATAAGACTTCCGGTGCACCTCTGTCTATCACAATATTGTGACCGTGTTATCTGGCGTTATGACTTTATCCCAAATATCTAGCCCGACATATTATCTAATTATCCCCTTTATCTGTGTGCTTCCGCCAGACAGATATCTGGTCAGACAGTGTTGTCTTCTTTCATCGTTCGCACAATACAAGCTTGTGTCAACATGATCAACAGCTTTCCAATGGGGTCAGATGTTTGACCGACACATTTCCACTGGTGGTCAGTCGTTTTCAAAGAGATAAGCGTGTGACCGGTCTGACGAATTGGGTATTGTAACGATAATACCACAGTTCAGCTGGCGGAACGTAATTACGTCTGAGGAGTGGTAAACCAGATAAACACAGTCCCATAGCAAATACTTCCGTAGCAGATACTGTCATAGGGGAGTGGCATGTTAGAGACTTCACCATGCTATATCCAGCATAAAGAGAGTGATGAATGAAAATAAGGATTAAAGAGGCATGATTTATGCCAAATAAAAGCTATGAGTGAGAAACATGAAGAAAAAAGAAAGGATACTGCCGGAGGGCTGACGGTGTAAGAGATCACACAAAAGAGCATATTCAGACGTTTTGTCAAATACCCCCTGTCCAAAGATATTTCATTAAATATCTAGGTTTGGACATTAACTTTTGTGAAGCGTGTGCCTTCCTCTCCTACTGTTCTGAATGACAGTGTTCTTCTCCTCATTATCTTATGGGTGAACGTTTAAATTGCTCGCTTGGCAATGTGTACAGTTCAATACGTACTGACGAACGTCTTTCCATCGGTTAAGCCAGAAGTAAACCTCCTTAATTTTACGCTAAGTGGTACCCACTGGGACATGTTCCCCCGATGAAGATATATGAGCCGCTTTCATAACGAAGGGTCTTAATGGGATGGGCATTAAGAGTTGCTTCCCTTGCCTAGTCCATCGATAAATAATTCCTTCCTCGATGTAGAAAGTTCCAGCTGAAGCATGGGTTATTTCTATCCGACTCTGTTCAGATTATGGCGCAAGGGTAGTATCGTCCATCTGCGCTTGGCGTAACTCTGTTTTACGACACATAAATGTTAGTTGAGGTACGAGTTATCCCATGCTGAATTTTGGGAACTCTGCTCAAACTCTTTCTTGGTAGTTTCATCCTTCTGGTTGTGTATGTGATGGTGAACCAAGCAATCTCTCACGAACTGTCGAAATTCTTATCGCATACCAGGCTAAAAGTGCTTCAGAGATACATTTTCCTCCGGGCATATGAACAGTTAATGGGATGGGGCAGGGTTGAATGCATTTTCTGCATCAGGTGGGTGCGAAATGGGAGTGGGACAACTACCTGTCTCTTATTCCCTACCCGGATGTAAACCAAACCTTCCTCCCTGAAAAATGCTCCCTGGGTAGTATGGGAGTAATTTCCATACAACTTGGTAAAACAAGGCTGTAGGGATTTATCGGCCCTTTGTGCCTTCTTCAGCTCCGAAATATTCTGGCTGCTTAGAGATAAGAACTCAATGGCCGCTTGGGTGTTTCCTGTGTTCTCTCTCTCTTGTGTCGACTTGGAGTCACGTGAGGGATCTCCAAGAAACACATATTTCCTCCCTAGGATGAGAGGATTTACAAGATCGTCTACTACCGCGGCATTGATTTTCCCCCGTACATATCGGGTTGAAACTTCAATTTCCGCAACTGAAAGAGTCATAGGCTTTATGCTCTTCTGGCGCCCCTAAATTTCTACAGTTTCACCAGTGTATTGGTGGGCCTTCACCAAAGACGGGGAAACTAAAGCGGAATATTCAAGACCCGAATCAAAGAGGCACCGTATGGTTTGGTTACCCACGGTTACTTGCTCAGTATTAGAAGAGTGGCTGGGATTTTGTTCATATGCCTGCGGGTCATGTTTCCCTATCGGCCACCGGATCAGCCATATGACATTATAAGGGCCGGTTTTCGGCCTTTTACACTCCGATGTGAATTGCGTGTCAGATTTGCACGCCTTACACCATCGCCTTCCAGTTTCCTGAGCTGAATTGCTCTGTTTCTGCCTATGGTGATCCTGTGGTTGTTGTTGCTGTTGTGTCGTGTTGTGTGAGGTGTTGGTCGTACTCTTGGAGTCAGTGAAAGTTCGCTCCTCTCGTTTAGCGTGATTATCGTGTTGGCGCCTTTTTGTCTGGTCCACTTCCTGTTGGGCGCTCTGATACCGATCAGCAAACAGTACTACCTGTCAAGAGTTTCGGCCCCATGTTCAGCCAAGAACCGTCTCATGTCTGGGGAGAGCGAGTCCTTAAACTGCTCCATGATAATTATTTCTTTTAATCCTTCGTATGATTCGTCGAAGGTGCTTAGTGGTCCCCACTTTTCCAAGCACATTGTCAGACGTGTACAAACTGCTTATACGACTTGTCGTTTTGCCTCTTGGCTTCCCGGAATTTGCTTTGATGTTTTCACATTGAGCGCAAAACGTTGCAGCAGAGCTTTCTTCAATAAATCGTAATTGTTGTTGTCTTACGGTGCCATTTTGAGAAACATGTCGTATGCAGCTCCTCGCAGTCTCTGAGATTTCTTCATGTTGTATCTTTCTCTCTCTCTCTCTCTCTCTCTCTCTCTCTCTCTCTCTCTCTCTCTCTCTCTCTCTCTCTCTCTTTCTCTCTCTAATCCATAAGTGGCAGATAAAGACTCAAATCTAGCAAGCTAAATGTCTATTTCCTCAGTTAGCATCTAACTGAAAAGAGGCCGCTCTCGGAACAATTGCGTGAGTTATATTACTCCCCCCCACTACTTTGAGAGCTCCCCGACCCATTGGTGCTAGAACTAGATTCGATTCTTATTCCTTCAATCTCTAGTTCTTTAAGTCTGATTGCGTGAGCGTTGTCGGCGTCCTTTTCGGCCTTTAGTCTGTCAACCTGTTCCTTTTCAAAAGCTCTTTGATGTAAAGCCTTCTGCTCCTCAAAAGATCTATGTTGCTCCTCAAAAGATCTATGTTGCTCCTCAAAAGCTCTTTGCTTCTCCTTCTCTTCTTTTTCATGTTCCCGTTTCTTCTCCTTCTCCTCCCTTTCTAATCTTCTCTCTTCTCTGGCCGTGGCTTTCTCAGCTTCCTGTTCTGCTTTGGCCTTTTTCACCGAAGTGGGAACAAAGTCTGAAAACTCTTTGCCTGATAAGCCCATCTCCTTAGCAACATTTAAATAAAAAGTATAGAGATTTTGTGATTCGACCATACTGTGTCAGGACAGATCTTACAGGCGAAACAAACATTGCAATTGCTACTTGTCTAAAATAAAATTAGCTGCTCTAGCTGACTAAAATTATAAAATGCACAACATCAACAACAACATAAATTAGGCTTCAGCAAATGGACAATTCTTATCCTTTACCAATTAATTTTAGAGACGTTTTAGATTTATTTTATCAGTTAACTTTAAAATATTTCACCTTATTTATATATGTATTGCAATGCGTAAGAGCAGATCTATCTAAACGAATAACTAACAATACTCTCTCGTTAAATCTAAAATTTATGTCATTACTTTAGGGAAATAAATAGACCATAGTACTATAATAAAACGAGGTCCGCAAATGTGATTTATTACAAATGCGTGTCCGAGTTCAATAATCCCGGCTTGAATCTCTCAATTATCCCCTCGCGTGTTTGAAAAATATTAAATTTAATATACACGCGTCGCTTCTTACACCGTGCTGTCAAATCATTACATAACACTTCCGGCGCACCTCTGTCTATCACAATATTGTGACCGTGTTTCTGGCGTATGACTTCCTCCCAAATATCTAGCCCGACAGATTATCTAATTACACCCTTTATCTGCGTGCCTCCGCCACACAGATGTCTGTTCAGACAGTGTTGTCTTCTTTCAGCCTACGCACAATTCAAGCTTGTATCAACATAATCAACAGCTTCCAGTGGGATCAGATGTTTGACCGACACGTTTCCACAGGTCGTCAGACGGTTTCAAAGAGATAAGCGGGAGACCGGTCTGTCGACTGGGTATTCCAACTAACATAATTACCGATGTATGTTACGTCGGTCGGTTTCACTCAAAATAGTAACTCGCGCCAGAGAAAAAAAAAGTGCGCAACGCATGGTGTGCAACTTGCACGGCGCGGGTATTATATAAAACAAATACTTTGGTGTTATTTATTTATTATTTTAATTCTTTCCCGAAATTAGTAGCGTTCGACAAAGAAAAAGTTCGTAAACACCGCATGAGCCCTCAACCGATGTAAAAATCATGAAAACTTGAAAGTTTTTGTTAAAACCACTTATTATCAGGGAACACTCTTTGAAAACAATCCACACACTTTCACAAGAAATGTTGTCATCAAAGACATTTTCTATTGAATCTAAATAACATAATTCTCGCCGTGTCTACGTTGTTCACAGCTAAAGAATGCAACCGTGTTGAAAAACTTTTCTGTTTCCATTATATATACTCTCCCGAAAATAGTTACAATCAACATAGAAAAGCGTTCAAATGACGGTGTTCACGAACAGTTTGATTACACTGTATAATGGAAAGAAACCAAAAACACACTAAGAATGTACTTCTATCTACTCCTCCGGGAACGGAAACAGCACACTATAATTAAAAACCCGTCAAGTTTGACGGGTTATTGCTAGTTGTTACGATAATATAACAGTTCAGCTGGCGTAACGTAAGTACGTCTGAAGAGTGGTCAACCAGATAAAGACAGTCCCATAGCAAATACTTCTGTAGCAGATACTGTCATAGGGGAGTGGCGTGTTAGAGACTTCACCATGCTATGTCGAGCATAAAGAGTGTAATGAATGAAAATAATGAATGAAAAAGCATGATTTATGCCACTTAAAAGCGATGAGTGAGAAACACGAAGAAAAAGAAAGGATACTGCCGGAGGGCTGAAGGTGTGAGAGATCACACAAAAGATCATATTCAGATGTTTTGTCACAGTACTCCTGCTTTCACTTCGAAAGTTAGATTACTCAATCCAACACTGCATGTAAAGTTAGAATAGAGGCTTTTTATAATGGAAACAATGCTTCTGGGAATTCCATAAGCCTTCAGCATTTTGCATAGACATTTTCTGTGTATGCTGTAAAAAGCCTTTTCAAAATCGACAAAGTTAATGTATAGCTATCTCCGCCATTCTGAGCACTGCTCTATAATGTTCCTGAGGGTGAATATATGATCTGCACATCTTCTGTTCAGTCTAAAACCCGCTTGTTCTTTCCTAAGTTTATGGTCAACTGCTTTTGAAATTCTCTGGATGATTATCCTGCCTAGTATTTTACTGGGAACTGAGAGAAGAGTAATTCCGCTCCAGTGGTTGCAGTATGCATGGTCGCCCTTTTTGGTCAATTTGACAAGTATTCTTTTACTCCACTCTGTTGGTGTTGTCGCAGTTTCCCAGACTTGTGCAAATAGCGGTTCCAATAGTTTTGCTGCTAGTTCAGGGTCTGCCTTGAATAACTTAGCATTTACAAGTAGATTGTCGTGACCAAGCGCTTTTCCATTTTTTAACCCTTTGATAGCAGTGATGATTTCTTCGTGGAATGTCTGTATTTACATCTAAGTCACTTTCAGCCTCAGGAACATTCAGCTGAGTCTCTGGTGGTTCCTTATTCAGTGTTTCTCTGAAGTGCTCTGACCATCTTGTTTCCTGCCCCTGTGCTGTGGTGATGAGATTTCCTTGCTTGTCTCGTACTAACGTTATATTTCTTGCTCCTTGTTTTCCACTGATACTTTTCAAAGTGAAATGATTGAAAGAAACGAGACATGCAAATTTCGGCTTAGAATTGGCTGTTGATCAGGACTTCATAAACAAAAATAGAAAATCAGAGGAGTCAATAAACAAGGATTATCTAATACTTACATTGAATGAACGAAATCCTAGTCACAGAGGTGATATTGATATTCAGATAGATTGTTTTAACTGTGGAAAGATGCATGGTTATAAACTGAAGGAATTTATCACAAGCTAAGAAACTCATTATCTTATGGCATTGCGGGAAAATTGGATTTTGGACAAAAATAATAGATATAGTTCCCATAACTGGAGAAGAGAACTGATGAACAATGTCATGGGTTGTAGTCCTTTGCTCTGCAGTGATGGTCCAACAATGGCCCGAATCTAGAAAATTTAATGTGGGTTTTCAAAGGTAACACTAGTCAACAACCAAAATGTACCAGAAATGAAAATAGCTGATCTTAACTAATTTTGGTGTGCTGAAAACGAAAATGACATTAAAAAATGTTGATTGGCTCTAGTTTTCAAGATATATGCTACTAGTTTATTTAATTACGGTAAATTTATATATATATATGACGCAACTGTTGTGGGCGATTGCATAATTTTTTCTAATGACCAATAAAAATGTTACTAGAAGTTGATGATGCAATCCTACCTATGATTACATCACCTTTGTGTATAAATACCTTATCTCTGATAAAATTTTGCCATTAGTTAGTGCATTTGTCCTTATCAAAAGTATCGTAGTTAGAAATGCCAGAAGGCGTACAGTTTGTATTTTGGCTGCAGAATAGGAGATCAAGATAAGAGCTGGGTGCCACACATATGCTGCAATACATGTGCAGCACATCTTAAACTGTGGTTGACTGGCAAAAGGCAAGCTATGCCTTTTGCAGTCCCAATGATTTGAAGAGAGCCCACTGATCATCTCAACAACTGTTACTTTTGCATGGTCCCTCCAATTGGGAAAGGCATATCAAAGAAGAAAAAATGGACTGGAATATCCAAACATCCCCTCTGCAATACTTCCGGTACCACATGGCGATGACCTACCAGTTCCCAAAGTGCCAGAATCCTTTTCAGCTGCTTCCACTGATGAAGAGGACATTGGTGGTCCTGAACCATCAACCTCAAGTGACACAGATTTTGAGCAAACTACATCCACTAACCCAAGTAGAACTGAATGATCTTGTAAGAGATCTGAATTTACCGAAGAACAAGGCGGAGCTTTTGGGTTCCAGATTGCAACAGTGGAATCTCCTGGCAGAAGATGTTACAATTTCTGTGTATAGGAACCGCCAGAAGCCGCTTATTACATTCTTTTTCAAAGAGGGTGACCTTTCTGCGTGCCACAACATTTCTGGTTTAATGGCAGCCCTCAACATCAATTACATACCGGAAGAGTGGAGGCTTTTCATTGATTCATCCAAGACAAGTCTTAAAGCTGTTTTGTTGAATAATGGTAATGTGTTACCGTCAATTCCAGTTGGTCACGCAGTTCATATGAAAGAAACTTATGAAAACATTAAGCAGCTTTTGAAGTGTATAAACTACGATCATCATCATTGGTCACTTTGCGGTGACTTAAAAGTGGTCGCTCTTTTGCTTGGACTACAGGGTGGATACACCAAGTACTGTTGCTTTCTCTGTGAGTGGGATAGCCGTGCACGAAGTGACCATTACATCAGAAGACATTGGCCAATCAGGCAGTCATTGCAGCCTGCAGTAAGAACGTTGAGAACCCAGCAGTTGTCGACACCAGCAATATTTTGTTGCCACTCTTGCACATTAAGCTGGGTCTCATGAAAAACTTTGTCAAGGCAATGGAGAAAACAGATGAGGCTTTCAAATACCTCATCAGAAAATTTCCAAGACTGAGTGAAGCTAAAATAAGAGAGGGAGTATTTGTTGGTCCGCAAATTCGAAAACTTCTTCATGATGACGAGTTTCTTTGCGTGTTGCATGGCAAGGAAAAAGAAGCATGGCTAGCATTTAAGTCAGTGGTGGACAATTTTCTTGGAAACAACAGATCTGATAATTACAATGAAATTGTAGAAAATCTCCTTCAGAAGTATAAGAGTCTTGGCTGCAACATGTCTTTGAAAATTCATTTTCTGGATTCTCATCTGGATTTCTTTACGTCAAACTGTGGAGCGGTCAGTGATGAGCATGGTGAACGATTTCACCAGGACATTGCTGCTATGGAGACAAGGTATCAAGGCAATTGGAGCCCTTCAATGCTTGTTGATTACTGTTGGACTGTGACAAGAGACACCTCATCGATTGACTACAAGAAGCAAGCAAAGAGAGCTCGAACAGCGACTGAATAATGACGGAATGGGTTCAAATGTGCCTTTTTAAAGCATGATATGTGAACTTTAAATAATGTTTTTATTTTTTCTATCATTTTATGTTAAAATATCAATTAATTGAGTATGTAACCACAATTTTTATAATGCTAAAGTAGAAAGACTAGCTGTTTAGCCCAGAGAAGTAAACAAGCATACATTATTTGTATTACTGTAATGTAAATTCATCATTTAAAAAAAAACCAGAGTCAATTAGTGAATTTCATTATGATATTTGAAATCAGCATGTCAAAATCAATAAGAAATGGTACATTTAATTTCTGGTACAAAAAACTTTTGAAAATTTGTTGACTAGTGTAATCAGAAGTCAAGAACAATGCTGACTATGTCTTAGCAAAGTTAACGTTGTATCTGCCCGCCGCCTTTTATGATATTGTATGATTTAGCTAGTTAAAGCCCCCATCTGAATTAACAGTAAGATTCTTCTTCATGGCTCTATATGTGTGTTTATATATATATATATATATATATATATATATATATATATATATATATATATATATATATATATATATATATATATATCACCCGTGTGTTACCGGGGCCCGAAAGGGGAGCAAAGAATAGTAACACTGTCCCCTGCCAAGCATGTCGTAGAAAGCGACTAAGGAGGGTTGGGCATGGGGCCGGTTACCCCATCCTGTAAAAAATTTAAACCACAAAAAACTTCAACAAATATGGACAAGTCAAATAAAGAAAAAAAAACACAGCCATCCAAGACAGGGGAAGGTCCTCTCGCGGGGAGGCGTATGATGCAACACAGAGAAAGCCGAAAGGAGTCTGTGTTGCTGACTTACATTCTTTCTTCTAGGAACGGTGAAAGACCAACGAAGGAAGAAATAAAGAAAGCCATAAATCCTCTAAGAGATGGAAAAGCGTCTGGACCTGATGGCATTCCAGCAGAGGCCATCAAAGCAGATATCGACACGGCTACAGAGATGTTACAGAGGTGAAAATGATGAGGAGAACATGGAAAGAACTTGAGATGATGGCACGTGACAGGAGGACTTGGCAGGTGTTTGTTGAAGGCCTATGCTCCTTTGGGAGTGGAGGGTTATGAATGAATGAATGAATATATATATATATATATATATATATATATATATATATATATATATATATATATATATATATATATATATATATATATATACATACATACATACATATATATATATATATATATATATATATATATATATATATATATATATATATATATGTATATATATATATATATATATATATATATATATATATATATATATATATATGTATGTATGTGTGTATGTATGTATGTATGTATGTACACATGAAAAAACGTAAAATAGACCAAGTAGATGAAAATAGGAATAACTTTGCAAGTTACGAGCTAAACGAAACGAACCACCTAGTTAAAAGATCGAAGGTGAATTGGCCAAGATCATTTTGGGTAGAGCTGAATGAAGAATGCGCGCGTGAAGGAGTGAGTGTGACAGTGGATGACAGTGGCCATTACATTGTACATTTAGACGTAGATGAAGATGTGAGTCTAACATACAAGTCAGCAAATGCTTTTTATTCTGGATTTAAATCACATAAACTTAACATAATTCTAAGTGAACTAAAAAGTAAATCGTCACAAGGGAGAATAGTGCGCGAAATGAAATGTGTAAACCATTCATTGTCATCTAGTTTTCTATCTAATGTTAAATTAAGTGATCAAATACTTTCATTTGCTTTGAGATCGAGGTTACAGTTGCTGGAATGCGAAAGTCTTTTACATCTATACTACCCACAGACATACACGAAAATGTGCAAAATATGTAACCACCCATACGAAACAGTGTCACATTTATTAAATGGATGTACCAAATTTCAAACATTATACCAACAAAGGCACAATAGAGCTGTAGACATTATTTATGAGAAACTGAAATCCTCATACAATAATAAGAGTGACATAACAATAAATAAAAAGATAATAGTTAAACCATCACTTTTCGGCAACAGTAACACCTCATTTAAGACATGCCGTAAAACCTGATTTAACGATAATCAATCGACAGAACAAAACAGCTTTTATAGTAGAGGCAGCAATACCATATGACGCCCATTTAGATAAATGTTACCAACATAAATTTGATAAGTACTATCCATTGACTGCAGAAATTAACGAACTAGGCTATCGTCCGCATGTAATCGTACTGATAATTGGTAGTTTGGGTCATGTGCATGCAAAGTGTGCGAGTGGATTAATGTCGCTAGGGTTGTTGAAATTTGAAGCAAAGGTTTTATGTAAATAAGTCAGTATTAGTGCAATTATAGGTTCTTACAGAATATGGAAACTTCGATGTAAAAAACACCCATTTTAAATTGCTGGGATGTTTTCCCCACCGTCTAATATCAATTGTGCTCTGTCTACTATACCAAACGACTATTGTATTTGATGCTATATTTAATATCTCACTCTACTAGCTGTCAAAGTTTTTTTATGGCAAACAAAAATTATGATAAAACCCCTCATGTAAAAACAACCATATTGCTCTACTTGAATGGTATTCCACACACATTTTGTAAATTTCAATAATTCTCATTTTTGGCAGGTTATATCATATCATTATATGCCAATGTCTTTTAGAAAGCTTTAAAATTTTTTTATGTATCTGTAACACAAAGGTTCGATGTAAAAACACCCACATATAACTACTTGAGACGTCTTCAACACTTTATGTAAATTCTAATGATTCTCCTATATGCCATGTTGTATCTATTATATCATGTCTGTACATATTAATGTATTTTATGGAGAATAAAGATTCTGATATGTATGTATGTATGTATGTATGTATATATATATATATATATATATATATATATATATATATATATATATATATATATATATATATATATATATATATATTCTGATTCATACGTATGCACTTATCTCGGTAATAATTAAATCAACTATGAATTTGTACAACACATGACACATTTAATTATCAATTATTCTTTAACAATTGTAAATAAATGAAGGAATGGTGAGTTAATACTTGTTTCTTCACTGAGACTTTGCTGGAATTGGACTGTTTGAAACAACTAAAAGTGTTCATTTGGTTCTGGTCTGATAAGATTGGACTTAGCTGTCATATTGCTGTGGTGAGGGCACGTCCCAAAACGTCAGCGCAAAGGGTAACCGCTCCTGGTCAATGCAAATATTATCACAGGCTGTTGGAGGTAGGCGTCTGGAGTTGACATCAAGCTGTTAACCACAGATTCGTCTCCGAAACTGATATCGTAGACTAGTACTACAAGACTCTTTGTTTTCCCGCAGTCAATTCACCAATTTTTATTTCTCAGAAATGGTATCCTCTGTGTATGCATCATATCTCAGGGAATATAATGAGAAATCACCATTAATCTTTAAGTTAATTTAATGAAAAAAAAATATAACTCCACAGCGGCGAGTGCAGTGGCTTTTGCCTGAATGAACATGGTTACATTTACACAGAACTCACAAAATGATAATATAAACTATACACATGATGATGTAATCATCACTCACTCCCTGATCCTGTCAGAGTCTGGGGGTTACCTCTGCTATTGGTTCCTTGTGAGAACTAGCATGAAGCAATCTCCACCGCTTGCTTTGGTGGTTATGAATATATTATTTTTTATGATGATGTTGCCAGCCTTTATGCATTCGTGCATCTACTTTCTAGAACAAACATGTCAAATTCAAATTGTAAAATATAGGTTACAACCTACCCGAATAGGTGAAAATACAATCTCCGGACACAGTTTAGAATGGATATGGCAATTTGATTAGATTCTTCTTCTTCTTCTTCCATCCTTAGCCACCAACCGGCAAAGCAGTATGTGGCCAGTACGCCTAGTGGCGTCTTAGGGCAACAACAAATTGATCAATCTATCACTGTTTCCACCACGCCTAGTGGCGTCTTTGTGGAACAGAAACAGACCAAACAATCTATCGTTGTTTCCGTAATCAGATTGGTTGGCAAGCAGGTGATCAGCCCACTGTGCAATTTGATTAGATGCCTTCGAACATTTCGTGTGGTGTAATTTTTTTGAATCCTTCTTATAACTTGTATTTACGTTCCAAAGATCTCGGGCTCTATATTACTAATATTAGAGTTTTTTCGTCCTGATATGTCCAGAAGTACTCAAAACTCTGTCCGGTCTTTTAATGTGGAATTCTCGTCCTATCCTTCTCTGGCTCTTGGAATTTCTACTTTGACGTCGCAGTGCAGTGCGTTTCAACCTCCGAATTTGCTGCGTTATATTTCACTTTTCGCTCCAAGCCACCGTATAGTGTTTCCGACAAAACTTCCAATCAGAACGACTGTAAATTTCCTGCTCTCATTTGATCCAATCCATAAGCAAGAATGAAGTGAGTCGTGGCGTTAGTCATTACGTTCCCCCTTGTGTTTTAAAATATCATTTTAAAACGTTCACACATGACCTCCACCCGTTTACTCTTAGGTAACTTTTCAAGTCAGAATTGCAAGATAATGTCCTCGCTAATTTGTCTCCCCAGGCGGGTTTCTCTGTAATAATTATTACAGAACCTTCTTGACGGAAGTGTTTATGCAATTTTCACCCATACTTGAAATCATTCACCAGACAAATAATCGCTGATATTCGTTGACCACAGACGTTTTCACAGACAACAGTTTGGGCTTCCTTCGCAGATTGATTCAGTATTTTCGCGATGAGCGGCCAAGACCACATGTGTTTAATCTCTATGTCTTGGTGGGCAGAATTGAGTTACGTGAAAAGTCAACAATCATTTTACGTCCATCGCATCTTCCCTCTCTGGGTTCATTCGCTCGGCGATAAAATTAATCTGCCGAGCTGGGATCAATTCGCCACGAAATTACACGATTATAGTATGGAACAAGGTAACGAAATCTAGGACTGGCGGGGCAGAATTTAATGCGCAGAAAAATATTGAAGAAATAAATGGATAATGTAGGAAAGAAAGAAGAGGTGTAAAAAGACGAGACAAGATGTCGTCACAAACAAAATATAAAGATGGCGCGGGATAAGTCAGGTAGTTAACTGCAGAGTCTAGATGGTAGCTGTACCAAGACAGATGTGAAGTAAGTCACCTTCTCGTTAGACTTATCCTGTGCTCCACAGTTGTCTGTATTAATAGTTGATGTGAAATGTAGCTTGATATTTATCCATACCAATAACAAATATTAATTAATTCTCATTAAATTCCACATAAGACACAATTTCAAACAAAAACTGAATTTTAACGAAATAAATCAGCTGCAATTTATTATTATAATATATATATATATATATGTCTATGTGTGTGTGTGTGTGTGTGTGTGTGTGTGTGTTTTTCATCTTTATTTTGACTAAGAGAAGATGGTGATCTGATATCTTCAGGACATAATTTGACGTCTAGTAAACATGATCTAAACTTCTTTTGAGATTCAGAATTTAATGAAATGTGTCACATACTTTAGCTTAAGAATTCACTGATAACAGAACAGTTACGATATAAAGGTTCCAAAGTGGGGATAAGCTTTTCCCTTGCTTTCCGTTGAATTGTGTGCTATATATATCTCAATAGATAGCTGCAGACAACAGCTAACTGTAGGATGTCTCAGAAATTAAAAAAAAAACAAGAAACACATTTAGAGTCACAATATCCAACAACTATCAAGTGCCCCGAACAGCTGGAAGATGTAGCAAATACAGAAGGCCCTTGGCAACAGATCAAGAAGAATCAGACATGTGGATAAGCAGTGGGAAGAAGTGAACGCAAGCATAAAGCATTGATAACAACACAAACCATCAATAAGATAAATGATAGAAAAAAAAACAAGAAAGCAAAATCAGAGGTTCCAAAGCCACGTAATTATTCCTAGAAGCAAACACAGTGGGAAAAATAAAGATCTTATGATATATGAAGAAATACATTGATAAGTTGAGAACAGAGGCGGAGGAAGCTGCAGCGAAAGAAAATTTGAGTGATCTATAAAAGAGCACAAAAAAGCTAACAGGGGAATACAAGCAAGCAAGTTGCCTCATTAACGACAATAAAAGAAAATTGTTTCAGCTTCACAAAATTCCCACATCTAGACAGCGGAAGAGGAGCTACGGGTTATTTGTGAATGATCAAATAAGGAAGGCTTTAAAAAAGCCATTAAGCTAATAAAAGATGGCGAATGCTGGCCCAGAGTGTATTACAGCAGAAGCCATCAAAGAAGATATTAACACCTCTAAATATATTATACAAATTAATCAATCAAATCAGGAAGAGAGCAAATACCAACAGAATTCTTCTTCTTCTTCTTCCGTCCTTAGCCACAGACTGTCAAAGCAGTCAGTGGCCATTACGCCTAGTGGCGTCTTAGGGCAACAGCAGATAGGTTTTCTTCGCCATTGTTTCCCATCACGCCTATTGGCGTCTTTAGGGCAACGGCAAATCAATCCATCTGCTGTTGTTTCCGTAATCGAAGTGACTGGCAAACGGGTGATCAGCCCGTTGGTACCAACAGAATGGAAGGAAGAATATTTTCCCAAAACAGGAAATTAACAAGACTGCACAAAAAATTGCAAGTTTCAGGGGAACAATGTGGCTGTCAGCGCTAGTGAAAATAAACAGTGTCATCCTTTAGAGATTAAAAGAGTCCAAAGATAGACAACTGAGAAACGAACAAGCAGGTTTTCTACAAAAACAGATCTTGAACGGACTGAATAATCACGTTGTGAATAATAGTCGAATAAGGTCTAAAATGAAACTCATCTCTACATTTGATTTTTAGGACTACAAAAAGACATTTGATAGTGTTGACAGACAATCACCGAAGATCAATAACTTAATGAAAAAAACGAGCAGTCATGACGTGCAGGGTTCTTCATGAAGAAAAACGTACAGAACCCTTTTAGATACAAATTTGAGTGCGACAGGTACGCTTAATCTCTTCATTTTTGCTCTTACTGGCTTTAGACTGCGTAATGAAAACCAGCCAATGGATATTGAGTTAATTGGACTAGCTCAACGATCTAGGTTTTGCAGACAATCTTGATCCACAGTTCCTTAACGAGGTGCAATTGAAAATACTTTAATGAGAGGTCATAGACAGAAGGTCTGAGAATACACAGTGAAAAGACAAAGATAAGGAGAATAAATCCTTGAAACAGTAACAAGATTGCGCTCCAAGAAACACTCCTACACGAAATAGAATCATACATATATCTTCACTGCAACATAACAGAGGTGAAGGAAAAGGCAGTGATATCAACGTAAGGATAAAGCAAGAAAGAGGAGCTTTCATTGCAAACGTCAATAAAAAGGTCAAGTTGGCCAATAAAACCGAAATGTCAAGTCATCCTATTGTTTGGCCTTGCAACATATTTAACAAGAAACATAAGAACCAACAAATTACATACTTTTATAAATAGATGCTTGGAACGAACAGACGAAGTGCAAAAAGGTCGTCAGTTGTGGAACTGATGACCCGAACCAGACAAGTACCAATGGAACAAAAAATGAAAACAAGAAGCTTGAAATGAATCGGGCACACATTAAGGACACCTGTTGATAGCATCACCAGGAGGTCCAATGTTCTGAACACCCGCTGCAAGAGAAGCAGATTTAGACCAAAGAAGACCAGGGGAAGACAACTAGAAGCAGACAAAAAATGCTGAGGAAGATATCTGTGGCGAAAAATTCTTATACCCATATATAAATTATAACATAAATGTAAAGCCGAACGAAATAATATAATAGAAAGAAAGAAGAATGGTGAAAGACCAGTGCTTTCCCAATGGCATACGCCTGCGTTGTATACCGCCATAAAGGCTGAACAAGAAACCCCCTTTTTCTACTTTGTCTGCATGAACTGTAACGCGTCCACGTACGATAGAAAATAATACACGCGAATCACAGTCGTTTCTAAAAATAAAACTGGTACTGTATTTCTTAGAAGACCTTGATATGCAAACTGCATAATGACCTAGATACAATACTAGCATTAATGAAATTATACACACAAAGTTGACCTAGAAAGACAGACGGGCTTAGAAGAGAGAGAGAGAGAGAGAGAGAGAGAGAGAGATGCACGGAGGAACGCATGCAGTTGAGCCACTCGCTGTGTGTCACATCGTAACCCATCTCGCACTTGGCGTGTATGGCCTGATTTTTTTCAAATAAACAGTGTTGCAAATACTAAAGATTTAACAAAAGGTCCCGACTCAATCTTAGCTCTTATTGGGAAACATGACATTCTACTGTTTTATGTCTAAGCTCCTGACTTTATTCTGACAGTACAGAAGACATCCCTTAGTATGGAAGTGAACAGGTGGTAACAGCAAATACACGACTATCATAGAAAAATACATATTTTGAACGAAGCCACTTAGCCCCATTAAACTTATATATTCTTGTACCTTAGGACTTGCTGACAAAGAATATGTTATGTGTTACGCAAATAGTCTATTAATTAACAAATTATAGCCAAAATACTATAGTGGGGTTGACTGACAGCACAAGATCATATCTGCTTATATTTTGTTTTATGGCATGTTTGGAAAACACTGCTTTGGGGGAAGTGAGGCCAACAAGTTAGATACGATTTGATTGGCTGTAGTAAAATGTAAGACAAAACCTTATTGGTCGAACTGCAAATACAAATATTGTTGTTAATAGAAACGGATGGGATGGGTAGTTTTTTTCAAAGGCTCATGTAATCATGGCCTGATTGGTTAGAACGTTAGATATGGTCAAGTAGAAGCGTCAGTTCTCTGCCATTTTTGAAAAAAAATTCTGTGAAAATCAAGTGCGTTGAGAACAGGATAAGAATTTTCTAATAAAGGAAAAGCTTGGACAGCGGCAGATCAAAATTGTGCCAGAATTCATCGCCAGTCAACGTTACTTGTTTAATATTTCCTTGAATTGTGGTAAGCTAGACATATTTAATATATATTTTATATGAAAATTGAATGTGAAATAATAAATTATGTCTGTATGTGTGTGGTTCAGTAGCAAACATGAGGCAAAGCCTAGATATTGCTCCACCATGTAAAAGCTTGTCCGAGAGGAGTATAACTGCATGACACCTATCCTATTGTATGGAAGGAATTAACGCTGGAATTGCAGAGGCGTTGTAACCATTAGGGAGAGGAATACTGGTGTGTATATTGTCACATGAGAAGCTAGCAGTTGGCCTACAGCGCTGAACTTTATGTTTGTACTGTCTTGTACTCAGTGTGGAAATATATTATATATTAGTTATGAAGAAGGAGGCACAACCTTCTTATTTCAGGGACCGTGGTACTGATGTTAATATAGCAGCACATGGTCTGAGTTTGGCTTGATCCAGGAAGCTGGCAGCAGACTCCTTACCCAAGATATCGGCCATTGTGGGTTTTCTAGCAAACTAAGAAGCAAGCGAGCAGAGGATACAGTTTTCCTGCAGCCGATATATGAGCTAAGAATTTGTCAGCACGAGCAGCTCACCCTTGTATAACCCACCTCAATTGAACTTTCATAAATAGTCCAAGAGGGACAGTAATTGTTTTAAAAGTAAAAGAATCTGTGAATTCTTTAATATTATTTCCACCAGTAACAAACACATGAAGTCGTGATGACAAACAACAACCTAGCTATAAATGCCAGTATTACCTCATAATACTACATCACAACACTACACTCATATTATAATACTATTATATGTCTGGACAAAGATCCTGTGTATAAAATTTTGTATATAAACATTGTGTTTACATTTGATTGTGATTCCTGATTCACTGTGTAGTAGGATCAGGATATCCATATATTGAAAGAAATTCAATACATTGTATAAAAGTTAACACTTGACTTACTTAAGATAGTCTTCTAGAGTGTTATGTGTATGTGCTTGTCATAGTGGTGTAAAGTGTTGTGGATCTTACTTAAGTGTTTATCTGTCTGTTGGTTGTTGTGAACTTACACTTCATCACTATCATAACCCTAGACATTAAACGTAGTCATCACATAATTCAAGAATAAGTCTGATGGAGGTCTAAATGTGGTAGCAAGTAAGGTAATCTGTAACACACCAAACCTAGTAGACACAGATACCTTCACAGCTGATCTCAGTCAGTACACTAAGTCCCCTATAACTATATTTATATAATCCCAACTAACCACAATATCAAAAGACCTTGCGCTGATGACACGTGACATGATGACTTAGCAGACGTTTGTTGAAGCTCTGAGCTGTGCCTCTTGGAGAGCCAAAGAGTAATAAATGCACCAATAAATGTTAACTCCATATCATTGTTAATATTTTTAGTTTATCACTCACTGTAAAAAAAATGTGGTACTTCTAAAGCCAACTCTTCTATTCGACGATTCGCGCATTTCTATGGGACAGAATTTCGGGCTTGATACATGTTCCCTGGTATTACTATGATCTCGAAAATTCGCTACATATATATATATATATATATATATATATATATATATATATATATATATATATATATATATATATATATATATATATATATATATATATATATATATATATATATATATATTCCACAACTGACGACCTTTTTGCACTTCGTCTGTTCGTTACAAGCACCTATTTATAAAAGTCTGTAATTTGTTGGTTCTTATGTTTCTTGTTAAATATGTTGCAAAGCCAAACAATTGGATGACCTGACATTTCGGTTTTTTGTTGTTGTTGTTGTTGTTTTCGTCTACTATGATGCTGTAATACCCTGTTCAACCTGAAAGTTGGTTATAATTGGGGTATATTGTGTGTTTACTTTCTTCGGTGCTAGCCTGTTGTTAGTCCTGAAAAGGACTGGTCCTAAAAAGGACCACTAGCTGGCTGTCTGGATTCCTCTACGCTGCTTGTCTGTTTATGGTGTCGTGGCGTGTTCATATCCTGCCTCCCTATCTGGCTTCTTTGGATTTGTCTGTTTTTGCTCTCCTTGTTTCTGGTTCTTGTGTCTTCCTCTTCTCCTGTATCTGTAATAGTGCTTTTTCTATTATTGCTGATAGAAGTTTTTCAATTGTTTCTTCAATGACTTCTTCGTCTGATTGCTCGTTTGTTTTGGTCGCTATTGTGTTTGCTGTCATTTCCTCGATGGCTCTTCGCTCTGCTTCAATTTTCTTGAGAATTTTTGAGTTTTCTTCCGTCAGTTCTGTTAGCCTCTTTACATCTGCATCTATCTGCTGCTGAAAGCTTTGCATGTCTTTCATCATGTCTCTGACGTGCTGTACTTCATCACCGCTGTCTTTGTCGTCTTCGGGAGCCTGCTTGTTTCTGTTTACGACCTGTAGTTTCATTTTCATATCTTTGACTTCAGCGGTTAGTTTGTGTAGCTGTCTTCTGTCGATCGTGCTTTGTTTTTCTGTTTTTTGCCTCTTTGAAATGTATGTTTTTGGACACGGCCTCCTTCAAGATGCTCTTTGTTTCCTGGAACATCGGGCAGCCTCGGTACCTAGCCCCGTGGTTTCCGAGGCAGTTTGCACAGGTTCGGTTTGGATTTATGGCCTTGTAATTGTTATCCTCCTTCGCTTTGGTACAGTCGCGATATGGGTGGCTACCCGCACAATACCGGCAAACTGCATCTCTCCTGCACGTTTTCTTGGTGTGTGAATATTTCTGGCAGTTAGAGCACTGCATCACCGGAGGGATATATGCCTCTGTCTTTTTTGTTGTTGTATGGAGCATCAGTCTCTCGGGTCTTGTCGATCCTTCAACCGTTACTATCATCAGATTGGTATCTTTTTTCGACCAGGTTTTTATCCTTTCGACCTGCGTGATTTTTAGATCTGCGTTTTCCGCCTGAAGGCGTCTGTGGACCTCGCCTTCGGAACATCTGGTATCCACCCCTCTGATGACCAACTTCTTCGTTGTCTTGTACTTTTCCACCATCACTTTTATTTGGTGCGGCAACTGGACTTCTTTTGGACTAGATTCCAGTTCGATCATCAGCGAGGTTGTTTTGTCTGTGTTGTTGAGCGATAGTAGGACTCCCTTTTCGTGCCTCCCTACTTTGGCGATACCTCTCCGTCCAGTTATCACCTCGAGGATGTTGATCACTTTGTTGTCGGGTAGGGCCCTGAGTGAGGCCTCACTTCCTGACGTCTGGGTGATCTTTACGATCCTCTCCTGTATCGTTTCTGTGTTGTTTGTCTTTTTAGTGTTTGGTCTTTGTTTCCTTCTACAGGCTTGGTTCGAGTCTTGTTCCTGTTTTTTGTTATACGGTGTCATATCTTGTGTCTGAGCCCTTGAGTTGTCAGCTGTTGTCTCCTCAGGATCAGGAATGGTAGCTTGCTTCTCAGTGGTTTCGATGTCCAGCACGCCTGGGGCTACTTCTACTGTTGCTTCTTGAAGAGCGAGCCTAAGGGACTCGTCTCCGTCTTCAAATCTTTGAAGTGCATCTAAAATGGTCTCTGCGATATCTTCCTCTTATACCTGTCTGTGCTGAGGAGCTGCCTCTATCACTTCTTTCATAGTGCTTGCAGGTGGGTCGGCTGTCATCTCGGCATCGTGCGGCTTCTCTGTGATAGACCGGGTTTCTGCTGACGAGTCGGGTACGTGTGGTGGTGGCAGCCTGGATCTAAGTTCCTGTTTTCTTTTCTCTATTCTTTCCATCGTCTGCTCCAGCTGTCGTAACGCTCTCCATATTTCTTTATGTTCTGGGTCTTCTTTATCTAGGCAAGGGGTCGGGCCACTCAGACTCTCAGCTAACTCCGTCGTGTTCGGAGTTATAGAAGGGCCGGTTCCGGCACGAGTACTTGGGGCAGTCTTGCTCTCTGGCTGTCTGTCATTGTTGGTTGTGGTATTTGGATTACCCTGGCTGTTCTGCGCTGGTGGGCTGGTGTAGACCTTCCTCTTTTTAGCGTGTGGCTTATGTCTGGTCATTTTGACGATAACGCGATCTTTTCTCAAGTAGTGGCGTCCTGAGAAGGACGTTGGTGTCTTGTTCGCTGCTGATCTCGAATGGGTTGATGATGTTTCCGTGAACAATGACAAATATCCTGTGTATAAAATTTTGTATATAAACATTGTGTTTACATTTGATTGTGATTCCTGATTCACTGTGTAGTAGGATCAGGATATTCATATATTGAAAGAAATTCAATACATTGTATAAAAGTTAACACTTGACTTACTTAAGATAGTCTTCTAGAGTGTTATGTGTATGTGCTTGTCATAGTGGTGTAAAGTGTTGTGGATCTTACTTAAGTGTTTATCTGTCTGTTTTTTTGTTGTGAACTTACACTTCATCACTATCATAACCCTAGACATTAAACGTAGTCATCACATAATTCAAGAATAAGTCTGATTGAGGTCTAAATGTGGTAGCAAGTAATAATAATAATAATAATAATAGCCCCTTCAGTCATAACTGACTATGGGAATGCGCCCCTGAGGTGACAGCCCTCAGCTGCTTATTTTCCTGGTGCTCCTTTCGACGTTTTCTCCTCACCTCTGCTTCTTGCGTGAGCCTCTCTTCGCCCAATCTGAGGTGGCGCCGTAAATAGCATCGCCACTTAGTGCGATCGGCAGCTTCATCCTCCCATGTTGCTGGATCCATGTCCAGTGCCCTCATATCTCTCTTGCACACATCTTTGAACCTCAGCTGTGGTCGCCCAACTGTTCTCTTGCCATCTGCTAATTGTCCGTAGAAGATATCTTTTGGGATGCGACCATCTTCCATGCGGCGAACATGGCCAAGCCAGCGAAGTCTGCGCTGTCTAAGAAGCGTATACATACTTTGAAGGCCAGCACGTGACAACACCTCGACATTTGTCACTTTATCTTTCCACGAGATGCCGAGGATGCGGCGTAGACACCGCAAATGGAAGGTATTGAGCCTTCTTTCTTGCTTAGCATAGGTCGTCCAGGTCTCGCTGCCATATAGGAGTGTGCTGGTGACGCAGGCATTATATACCGCAGCTTTGGTCTTCATTGTGAGTTTAGAGTTTCCCCAAACACGCGATGTGAGGCGGGCAAAGGTAGCTGCAGCTTTGCCAATGCGGCTGTCGATTTCTGTATCCAGTGAGAGTTTGTCATTGATGGTAGACCCTAGGTATGTGAAGTGGTGCACCACTGCCAATTCATAGTTATCGATAGTGATAACTGGTGCAGCACCCACATCCTGACTCAGCACATTCGTTTTCTTTAGACTTATTGTGAGGCCAAAGTCCTTGCATGCTTTAGTGAAGCGATTCATCAAGCTCTGAAGCTCCTGTTGGCTTTGAGTGACGACTGCAGCATCATCAGCGAACAACAAGTCTCTTATAGTGACCCTTCTGATTTTTGTTTTTGCCTTCAGCCTTGAAAGATTAAACAGACGGCCATCTGACCTAGTGTGAAGGCATATTCCTTCAGTTGCATCTCTGAATGCATGTTTCAAGAGTAAGGCAAAGAAGATTCCGAAGAGGGTCGGAGCCAGAACACAGCCTTGTTTAACGCCACTTCGTATATCAAAGGGCTGTGACGTGCTTCCAGTATATTGGACTGTTCCCTTCATGCCGTCATGGAATGACTTTATCATTTCCAGCATTTTAGAAGGGCAGCCTATTTTCAGGAGGATTTTAAAGAGTCCATCCCTACTAACCAGGTCGAATGCTTTTGTGAGGTCTATAAAGGCGATATATAATGGTCTTTTCTGCTCTCTTGATTTTTCCTGAAGCTGGCGGAGAGAGAAGATCATGTCTGTTGTTGATCTGCCAGCTCCGAATCCACACTGTGACTCTGGATATATGCGCTCAGCTAACTTGTGTAGTCGCATTAAGATGACTTTGGCAAAAACCTTACCAACAATACTAAGAAGAGAGATGCCTCTGTAGTTATTGCAATCACTTCTGTCTCCTTTATTTTTATACAGTGTTACAATCTTGGCATCTCGCATGTCTTCAGGAATAGTTGTCTCTTCCCAGCACTGGCACAGCATCCTATGCAGGGGATGTAATAGCGTGCTCTTACAGCATTTGATTAAATCAGGAGGAATCCCATCACTGCCCGGTGCTTTGCCAGAGGCCAAGCTATCAATGGCCTTGCTGAGTTCTTCTACTGTTGGTTCGGCATCCAGCTCCTCCATAGTTGGCAGACTGTTGACACCATCAAGGGCTGCAGGCGTAACGGTATTGTCTCTAGCGTAAAGCTCAGAGTAGTGCTCGACCCACCTCTCCATCTGCTTACCCTTATCGGTAAGCTTCTCTCCGCTGATGGTTTTTAGCGGTGCCGTCTTACTTTTATGGGGGCCAAGTGCTTTCTTTATACCGTCATACATTTGTCTAATGTTGCCTGTTTGCGCTGCGATCTGGATGCTCTCACTGAGCTGGAGCCAGTAGTCATTTGCACAGCGTCGAGCAGTTTGTTGAACTTTGCTTCTCGTAGCCCTCAGGATCTGTAGGGTTCTGGGAATCGGTGAACGTTTGTATTCATTCATAGCACTGCGCTTAGCTTCAATGACAGGTGCCATCACATCTGATGAAGCATCAAACCAGTCATTTGACTTTGCTGTTTTCTTACCAAAGGTGGCAAGTGCAGTACTTTGAATGGTGTTCCGTAGATGCTCCCAGTTCTCTGTAATAGTATCACCATGCTGAGGGCTACTGAGCACTTTCTCGAAGGTCGCAGTGAATTGAGCGATCATGAAAGGGTCTGACATCTTGCTGGTATCAATGCGTGGTTTCCCTTCATGTCTGACACGATAGAGTTTTCTTGGTTGTGCTCTGATTTTGCAGCAAACCAAGGAGTGATCTGTATCACAGTCTGCACTATGGTACGAGCGCGTGGAGAGCACAGACCTGAGGAGTGGCCTTCTGACGAGAATCAGATCAAGTTGGTGCCAGTGCTTGGATCGTGGGTGTCTCCATGACACCTTATGCTGGGGTTTTGTCTGAAAGTAGGTGTTGGTCACGCAGAGGTCATGGTGGACGCACAACTCTAAGAGCCGTTGTCCATTTTCATTCATCTTGCCAATACCAAACCTGCCCAGACATGAAGGCCATGAAACATTATCGGCACCCACTCTAGCATTAAAGTCACCAAGGAGAACAAGCTGTTCTTGCCTAGGTATGCTTTTGATAATTGCTGTTAGATTCTCGTAGAACTCATCTTTAGCTTCTGAGGCAGAGTACACAGTAGGAGCATACACACTGACAAGGGTGATGGGACCTGTGCTAGTTTGCAGGCGGAGCGTTAACAGGCGTTCTGATCCATTCTCGCCTGGTTCAACCATTTTAGTTAGCGATTTTTTGACCGCAAAAACCTACTCCGTGTTCTCTAGCTTTATTAAGATCTTTCCCTTGCCAATAAAATGTGTAGTCCTTCTCGCTCACCGTTCCAGAGCCCACCAGGCGCGTTTCCTGAAGTGCAGCTATATCCACCTGAAGTCGTTTAAGCTCATCATTAATTATGGCTGTCTTCCTTACATCGTTTACATCCTGTAGGTTTTCGGATAGTCCAGTCAACATAGTCCGGACGTTCCAGCATCCCAATCTGAGAGTTTGCTTATTTTTATTTTTTCGATAATTGCTTGGTGCAAAATTTTCTGTCCACAGTTCGGGTTTGACCCTAATCCCCATGCACCCAATGGGGAAAGCAGACAGTGGCGGGACAACACCTTATTGACTGGGGGCTGCCCAGCTTGAAGCGGGCGGTAGCTGTCCAGTGAGATCCTAGAACCTCTCCCACTGTCGGAAGTAGCCCCTGGCGCCATGCCCTACGCCAATTGGGCAAAATGCTTATAACCGGTAACTGCTACTTCCCGTGTTTTGCCGACACCTATAGGGTGAAGCTGGAGTGTCCTCTCCAGGGCGCGAGCTTGGGCACAGTTATATGGAGATCAAGCTGTTGCCCATGCAGCATGTTCCCCCCTCTCCACACAGCCGGTAGATCCAAAGGAACGGCAGTAGCCGATACAGTTTGGTACCAGCCATGTCGCAGGAGTTGCCAGAATAATGTCGAATCGACATTAGACTGCCTTATCGACTCCGACTCCGGATTTATCCTCAGGGTTTACTCCCGAAGCCAATTCCATAAATGGATATTCCCGCAAGGCAGCGGTGGTTTGAATTCAGAGTTCCTTCTCTTAGATAAGCTACCAACCAAGGATCACGAGCCCTATCTGCCCGAAGCTGCTGGTTTTAAGGCGCCAGTCGCTCGCCTTTGCCCCTTCTCCCGTCAGTGGAAACAGTTCCGCCGGGCTCAAATTGAGCCACACGTGAAGGCCGGGAGCTGGACTTGGTTGTCAGAGGTTGTTTGAGGCGCGTGCCATAGAAGTATTTTATCTGCAGTGAGAGCTTATCCTCACTACAACTCCTGGCAATAACAACCTTTGGAACCAGCAAGTAAGGTAATCTGTAACACACCAAACCTAGTAGATACAGATACCTTCACAGCTGATCTCAGTCAGTACACTAAGTCCACTATAACTATATTTATATAATCCCAACTTACCACAATATCAAAAGACCTTGCGCTGATGACACGCGACATGATGACTTAGCAGACGTTTGTTGAAGCTCTGAGCTGTGCCTCTTGGAGAGCCAAAGAGTAATAAATGCACCAATAAATGTTAACTCCATATCATTGTTAATATTTTTAGTTTATCACTCACTGTAAAAAAAAAATGTGGTACTTCTAAAGCCAACTCTTCTATTCGACGATTCGCGCATTTCTATGTGACAGAATTTCGGGCTTGATACATTTTCCCTGGTATTACTATGATCTCGAAAATTCGCTATATATATATATATATATATATATATATATATATATATATATATATATATATATATATATATATATATATATATATATATATATATATATATATATATATTCCACAACTGACGACCTTTTTGCACTTCGTCTGTTCGTTACAAGCACCTATTTATAAAAGTCTGTAATTTGTTGGTTCTTATGTTTCTTGTTAAATATGTTGCAAAGCCAAACAATTGGATGACCTGACATTTCGGTTTTTGTGGCGAAATTCACCTTTTTATTGACGTGATCTCTATTTATACGTACTAGAGTTACTTAGATGTTTGAGTTAACCATTAACCATCGACACATGATGCTGCATGTAATGAAATAACAATAATTCTAACATGTCTATTAACTGATAACAACGATTTAATATTAACAGCTGCTCTGGAAACCTGGAACGCATTTTTATTTTAATTTTAATTTGATATAATAACATTTGGCAGTTCCCCCATTTGGATGACTTTTTTATTTGTATTTTCTACAGCAGGAGTATCCCGATGCGGACCAAGCAGAACTGAGATTTATTTTAATGGGGATGACAGGTCATGGCAGAAGTGCGACTGGAAACTTTATACTTAATAGGGGCATTTTTAAAACAAGTTTCGGATCTATCACAGAAACAAAAAAAGTGACATCTGGCTACACACATTTTAAAAACTTCATACTCCAAGTCGTTGATGGACCTTGTTTAGGAGATACAGCATTCAGTAACAACAGTTGTGTTGCAAATACAGCAAAAAGCATGGACAAAGCGCTGGCTATGTGTTCTACAGGTGTGGACGCATTTCTGTATGTCATCAGGTTTGGCAACAAATTTACAGCGCAAGATGAACATGCACTTGAAACTCTTAAAGGTTTATTTGGAGACAGATACTACAACCACGTCGTTGTTGTCGTAACGCATGGAGATTTATTTCAAAAAGAAATGATACAAGATAACTCTAGCATCAGTTTTGATGAGTGGTGTCGTCAACAAACAGGAGCATTTAGTCAGTTGTTTAAATCTTGCAGTGAACGAGTTGTGTTGGTCAACAACAGAGAGTGCGATGAAAAACAGAGGAATGTACAGATCCAACAAATTGTTGACCTGGCATATAATATACAAACCCGTCATGGCCGCTATACGTCCAGATTTTTCGAAATTGCTCAAGCTGAAAGGGAATTACTGAAATTGAAACAAATAGCACCTATACTGGCAGAACAAATTCAAGTAAAAATCAGTTATCTTACTAGAAACCCATCAGACCTCACCAGGTACAGGATTAGAAAGAGTATAGATGATCTCAAGCGTGGTATACA
Organism: Oreohelix idahoensis; assembly: GCA_024509875.1. Lineage (NCBI taxonomy): Eukaryota > Metazoa > Mollusca > Gastropoda > Stylommatophora > Oreohelicidae > Oreohelix > Oreohelix idahoensis. Next base: position 83,255 of record JAMPIV010012753.1, read on the forward strand.
AACACAAGACTATCTACTTCATGACCAGCTGAAATGTATAGAAGGTTTGGAACTACTGCGACCGGTCATGACGCGGGAGAAACAAGAATTGCAAGTAAGTCATTAAGATAAAAATAACATTAATGTTAGCTAGCAAAGTGACGATAGATCGAAGGTTAGTTAACAAAGTGACGATATGTTTTATGTTAATTAGCAGAGTGACGATAGGCTGAAGGCTAGTTAGCAAAATGACGACAGGTTGAAGGTTAGTTAGTAAAGTGACGATATGTTGGTTAGTTAGCAAAGTGACGATAGGTTGAAGGTTAGTTAACAAAGTGACGATATGGTGTATGTTAATTAGCAAAGTTACCATAGTTTGAAGTTTAGTTAGGAAAGTTACGATAGATTGAAATTAAGTTAGCAAAGTGACAATAGGCTGAAGGTTAGTTAGCAAAGTGACGTAGGTTGACAGTTAGTAAAGGGTTGATAAGATGAGGGTTAGCAAAGTGGCGATAGGTTGAAGGTTAATTAGCAAAGTGAGGGTAACATGAACTACTTAGCAAAGTGACGATAGTTTGTAGACAGGTTCGCCATTTAGCAAACCAGGCAGTCCCCTAGGTTGGCAAAATTGGAAGGCAGCAAAATCAAGTGAAATAAAATAAAATTAGAATACCGAAACAAAATAATTCATAAGTCATAAGAAAAAAAAATTATCTATTTGTCTTTGGCCCTCCAGCGTCATTGTAAATAAGCATGAATACATATATTTTTTATAAGTACATTTATGTATTAGCTTCATATGTTTGAGTGCGTGTGTTATATTTGTTTTTTTCGTTGAGGTGTTTACCTTCTTGTACCAAGGCACCCAAAAACGTAGACTGAAGTCTGCACGTTCTGTCAGAGCACATTTACCATTAAAAATAAGCGAATTTTGTCAAGGGTGGCAAACATCCCAGAGGCAGATCTGGCTGTAGGTTCATGGTAAACGTAAGGGTAGTTTCATATCAAATACCGCCAAAGGGGAATGAAGTGTTAGAGACTTCACTATACTAATTATCAGCTTTATGAGGTGGCGTGAATCATTCCCTTCCTTGCTGCGTTTACTTCCCTTTCTTAAAGCAGAGTCAGATATCCGTTTACAGCGGGGATACATTGGAGTTTGACGTTACCAGGTCTTAAATGTGGTAACTTTCCTTCTAATAGCAAGTAAGCTAACCACTCTGTGCACTTGAAGCTCTAGCTTTAATATTAGTGAGCAAGTTGACGGTATAATGAAGGTTATGGCGCAAAACATAGATAGAAGAGTACAATGATAGGTTAAATGGTTACTGAGCAAGATGCTGATAGGTTAAAGGTTAGTGAGCAAGATGATAATAGGTTAAAGGTTACTAAGCAAAATTCAATCACTGCCTGGTGTTTTGCCAGAGGCCAAGCTATCAATGGCCTTGCTGAGTTCCTCCAATGTTGATTCAGCATCTAGCTCCTCCATAATTGGCAGACATTTGACAACCTCTTCCACTGTCGGAAGTATCCCCTGACGCCATACCCTACGCCAGTAGGGCAAAATGCTTATAACCGGTAACTGCTCCGCCGTGTTGTAGAAACATGAATTTTTCTTATTTATAACTTTACATTTTGCCTATATATGTCAAAATGTTCCTTGGTAAGAGGGAAATCAAACCATATGAGTGATTGCATAATTATGCTAATTAGCTATTCAAAATGGCCGCCACAGTATAAAAAATGCAGGGTTATTTTAAACCCACATAACATAATTATTTCTCAACATATAGAGTTGAAATTCTGCATACAAGTCCACAAGTGAGTGCATTATGTGCTAAACCAAAAATATTTGGGATATAGCATGTCCTATGTGTGACCATTTGTAAAAAAAAAATAGAATTTGAAATTTATCGAACCTCATTAGTATGCAAAACATCTCTACAAATAAAACAAATTGAGAAAGCAAATCAAAGTTTGGTTCAGGACAAGGTTTAAGATATTAAGAAACACTCTGCAAAGTTTCAGAGCATTCCAACAATTCATTCTTGAGATATCGCGTCTCAAAATGTACCTGTCATGCTAAATAGGGAAAGTGAGAAAAAGAAGAAAAAAGCAGAAAATTTTTTTAACAAACAGTTATTTTGTGCACTTACCTTATCTTAATGACCTCCTGGAGTATATATATCCCTTCCTTTTCTTCTGCCTTGTCAGTAAACCCTTTTCTGATGCCTCTCAAAGTCTTTCTTCTTGCTTTTACTTTGTCAGAAGACTTTTTGATGGAGTTGGTAATTCTGTGTTGTTCTCCAGCTTTGCACATATTCACACTAAATCTACTCACTGGTACTCCAAGTTTTGTCATGACCTTGAGAACTGATGAGTATCCATCATTAAAATAAGATACTACATTCCACACAGCCTCTTCTACTGTGAATCTATCCACAAAATGTTCTTTTGCACATCTATCCCATATTAATTTGTTGAGACTTTCATTGTAGTTTTGTGTCCTTCCGTGGAGACATTTTGACAGTAGGGACTCATCCGACAGATCATCAAACACTGGTTGAATACATTCTACCACTGCCTGCGGTAGGCCATTATTGTGCTTATAAGACAGTGGGTCCTTCTTATAGCCACACCAAGAATTATGTCCTTCTGGGAATTTTTCGTGCATCGGCTTATCCTTTGTGGAAGCGACATGAGGCAAAACTGCTTTGACGGCAGCTTTCATATCCTCAAGGTTTCCACTGTTCTGTCAAATTGCTAGCCCATAATAGTTTTGAAGGGTATCAATTTTGTTGTCTGTAAGTCTCCTCTACATTTTCTGTATCTCCTGATGTTGTGAAAGATGTTTCCCACAAGCAGTTGCTACATTTGACAATGATTGTGTGACAGAAACCTTGCTTTGAATCTTCACTGAGCCTACACGACACCATAAACCCACAACATTCTACACATCTCATGTTTGCCGTTATGAAGTTATTCAAGTGCTCCATACTCATAAGAATAAAAGCATTATTTGTTTGTCCATCTTTTGTGTGGGTTGAGAGGGTGCTTTTCCTCAATTTCTTCACAGAAGAAGGTTTAACTTCGTTATCAATAACAGCTGCTTCATTATTTTCGGTTGTGCTAACAACGCCACCTGGCCGCTGGTTGCCAAAAAACTTTCGTTTTCTTAGCTTCCTACTTCTTTTTTTGTCACCCATATTGTTCTTATTTAATTGATTTGTAAAGCTTACCACAAAAACGTAACTTTTTCACTCAAACAGGTGTAATATGAATGGTTGAACTCAAGATCTTTCGGAATTTTCAGCCCACGTTTTTCACATTAGATCATAAAGAACTGACTTTAAGGAGAGTAATTTCCCTTCTCATAAATGGTTCTCAGGTATTTTCTGGTACAGAAGAGTTATGGTATTATTATCATTTCACCTTTTTAGTGTGCGCATTATAATGTTTTAAAAAAGTGGTTAGTAACCAGAGGTAAACAATGCGTTGTCAAGGAAAATTAAGATCACCCCCTGGTCACTTATCCTTTAAAAAGTAAAAAAACTATGCATCACTGGACAATATAAACCTATGTATTGTGGAGAGAAATGGTTTGGCTTCATAAAAACATTAAAAAACAAAAATGCAGTACTTCATGAAATTTGATTACATTCTGGGACACAGCTACCTTAACGCGTTTTGCCAACAAAAAGTAAATCCGGAGTGTTCTCTCCAGGGCGCGAAGTTGGTCACAGTTATTTAGAGATCACGCTTTTGCCCATGCAGCCGGTACATCCAAATGAACAGCAGTAGCCGATACAGTTTGGTACCAGCCACGTCGCACGCGTTTCCAGAATAATCTTAAATTAACATTAGATTGCTTTAGGAATTCCGGATTTATCCTCAGGGTTTGATCTGGAAGCCTTTCCCTTAAATGGATATTCCCGCAAGGCAGCGGTGGTTTGAAATCAGAGTTTTACTTTCGCTTAAAAAGGTTACCAGCCTAGGATCACGAGCCCTATCTGCCCAAAGCTGCTTGGTTTAAGGCGGCACTGACTCGCCCTTACCCTTTCTAGCGTCAATGGAGACAGCTCCGCTCAATCGAGCCACACTTGAAGGCCTGTAGCTGGGCTTGGTTGTCGAGGCCATAGAAGCATTTATCCGCTGTGAGAAATTATCCTCTCTACAACTCCGGGTTATAACACATTTTGGAACACACATCACACACACACACACACACACACAAATCTATATATATATATATATATATATATATATATATATATATATATATATATATATATATATATATATATATATATATATATATATATATATATATATATATATACAAGGGGAATGACATAAGTCTTGGGCCTGACCATGAAGGAGTCACAGGAGGAAGAAGAAACTTGGCACATTTAAAGTTTATCATATTTGCACTGAATGTGTGAAGTACGCGTTTGATTCTTCAATTGGTTTTCCCGTTACGGTGCACGGCGCAATGTACCCTATTGACCGGATCTGCTGCTCCAAAGATTTGACAAAACAATGGAAAAGAAGGAGACCAGAGCTGTGATAAAATTTATGATGTTTCAGGGAAAAACACCTACAGAAATACACAGGGAGATGGAACCAGTGTTTCGTGATTCTTGTCCTTCATATACTTTGGTAAAAAACTGGTGTCAACAGTTTAAGTGCGGCCGCTCAAATGTTGCTGATCTGCCAAGATATGGTAGACCAGCCTCAGAGTGCAACGATGAAAATGCAACAAGAGTGAAGAAAATCATTGACCAGAATCGAAAAATGACAATTGTGGAGATAGCTAGTAGAGTAAAACTAAATGAAAGAACAGTTTATAGAATTTTACACAACAGACTGAACATGAGAAAAGTGTGTGCACGCTGGGTTCCGCGACTGATGACACGTGAACAGAAGCAAACGAGGGTAAATTGCTGTCAACAGTTGCTCCAAAAGTGTCAGTCAAAAAATCTTTTGGAGACCATGGTGACAGTAGATGAGACTTGGGTACACCATTATGACCCCGAATCCAAAATTGCCAGCATGCAATGGAAAACCCCGGGCTCCCCAACACCTGTCAAGCCGAGAGCTCAGAAATCTGCAGGAAAAGTGATGCTGACTGTTTTTTGGGACGGCAAAGGTGTCCTTTTGAAAGATTATCTGCCTCGTGGCAACACAATTAGCAGACAGTACTATGCAGATCTTCTCACCAAACTAAGAACGGTTGTGACCAGGAAACGAGGGATAACGCGCACTCAAAATCTTCCTTTGCTTCAAGACAACGCACCCTCTCACAAAGCACGGCTTGTGCAGCTAGCAGCCAACGATTTGAATATTGAAATTCTTCAACACCCACCATATTCTCCAGATTTGGCTCCATCAGACTTTTTTCTATTCCCAAATCTTAAAAAAACAGCTAAAAGGAAATCATTTTGACAGCGATGAAGAGGTTATACTGGCATGTGATGACTGGTTTAGTTTGAAAAATAGGGTGTTCTACTCCCAAGGTCTTTTCAAGGTCAAGCATAGATGGCAGAAGTGTGTCAATTCAGACGGTGGCTATATTGAAAAGGAATAAACACTATACAAAATTTCAGCTCTCTGTGACATGTCCTTCATGGTCAGGCCCAAGACTTATGTCAACCCCCTTGTATATAATAACCCCTTCAGTCATAACTGACAAAAGGAATGTGCCCCTGAGGTGACAACCCTAAGCTGTTTATTTTTCTGGGGCTCCTTGCTACATTTTCTCATCCCTACTGCTTGTTGTGTGAGTTTTTTTCTTTTCGCTCAATCTGAGGTGATGCCGTAGATAGTATCGCCACTTGGTGCGATCGGCACCTTTATCCTCCCACGTATCTGGATGTATGTCAAGTGCCCTTATGTCTCTCTTGCACACATCTTTGAACCTCAGCTGCGGTCGCCCAACTGTTCTTCTGCCATCTGCTAGTTGGGTATAGAAGATATCTTTTGGGATGCGACCATCTTCCATGCAGCAGACATGGCCAAGACAGCGTAGATGAAGGTATTGATCCTTCTTTCTTGCTTAGCACATTTTGTCCAGGTATCACTGCCATATAGGAATGTGCTGGTGACGCAGGCGTTATACACCCCAGCTTTGGTCTTCATTGTGAGTTTGGAGTTTCTCCAAACACGAGATGTAATGCGGGCTTAATGTAGCTGCAGCTTTTCCAATGCGGTTGTCAATTTCTGCGTCCAGTGAACGTTTGTCAGTGATGGTAGACCCGAGGTATGTTAAGTGGCGCACCACTGCCAATTCATATTTATCGATAGTGAAAACTGGTGCAGCACCCACATCCTGACTCAGCCTTTTCCTATAGTGACCCTTCTGATATTTTGTTTTGCATTCAGCCTTGAAAGACTAAACAGACGGCATATTCCTTCCGTTGCATCTCTGAACGCGTGTTTCAAGAGTAAGGCAAAGATCTCGAAGAGGGTTGGGGCCAGAACGCAGCCTTGTTTAACACCACTTTGTATGTCAAAGTGTTGTGATGTGCTTCCAGCATATGGGACTGTTCCCTTCATGTCGTCATGGAATGACTATTTCATTCCCAGCAATTTAGCAGGGTAGCCTATTCTGAGGAGAATTTTGAAGAGTCCGTCCCTACTACCCAGGTTAAATGCCTTTGTGAGGTCAATAAAGGCGATATTTAAAATTCTTTTTTTTTTGCTCTCTTGATTTTTCTTGAAGCTATCGGAGAGAAAAGATCATGTCTACTGGTGATCTACTAGCACGGAATCCATATATATATATACATATATGCACATTTATTAATTTAGAATAGACGTTTTTCAGATATGTATTTACAAAACCAAAGTCTGAAAAGTAAAGGTTGCCAATGTCTTTGTCTTCATTATGGCCATTAATGACTTCTGGATCTTGTTTCTTAGAGGTAACTAGTACTTATCTAGTTCCCTCTACCACAGACACTTCCCGACACCAATCAAGTGTTGATTTCCAATATATTTGTTTCCCAGGACAGGTAGCCAAATGCTACTATCGCTGCGAATTGCAGAGCTGATCATTCAGTCACACACTGCAGTCTTTTATGCTTCTTCAGCTCAGAAGCTTTTTTTTGGTGACTCTCACGGATAAGAAACCCTTCAGGCATAGTAATACGAATCTTAACTTATCACTTTATGTAAGTCTGTTCACAAGCAGGTCAGCTTTTCTTTTCTTAGCTATGGCCTGTGGTTATATGACTTCAACAATCCTGTGTCAGTCCGCTGGACGTCTTTTCAGCTATGAGTGAAATTCTGAGTCCAGAATTGAATCTCAGCGGGCGGGCTTAAATATTCAAATTAGATTTAATGTTTTTTTCTTCTCGGAGGTCCGCGTTTGATTTCACTTTTCCGTGGGTAGCTTTTGTGGAATTTCGAGCATGTTGTGATCTTTTTCAGTCAAAATCCAGATTTTGACTGTGATATATATATATATATATATATATATATATATATATATATATATATATATATATATATATATATATATATATATATATATATATATATATATATATATATATATATATATATATATATATATATATATATATATATATATATATAATTCTCTTAGGTATGCAGCCCAACAAACGAATTGTTACACCTCTTCTTTTGCACACCACAATGCGTCCATTGTATTGGAACTTTGTGGTGCTCAAAAGAAGGTTGCTAATCGTAGTATGACGTGCATAAAATTATGAAGAGAGTGCGCGTGCACGACAATGGGAGATTCTTGGTGTATATTGCCGGCCATAATATCTGTGTCTCATGTGTTCTGATAAACATCGCATGTGTCCGGACCAGTTCTGCGTGTGTGTGTGGAGGCAACATGTTTTGTGTATTGTAAGAACTTTGAGAAAACGTAGAAGAAATGCTAATGAAATGTGATAGGGTGGGCGAGATGATGATGGTGCTGTTGTGATATGTGATCACTTTCTTGCACACTCGCAACCGACCCGATCAACAATAAAACTCTGATTCTAAGGCAGGGGCTGTATTTATTCATACAACCCAGTCAGTGACAATAAGTACACAAAGCAAACATTAAACAAATAAAACAAAGCAAACAAAACACCCAGCCAGTGCTCAGTTGCTAATCTGAAAACGCAAACAAAGCAACGACTAGTTAAGATCATAATAGTTAAATAATGAGAAACATCATGGTCTCACCTGTCAAACTGCCCTTCTTCCACGCTTCGTGAAACATTCAACTATCATGCACACACACACACACACACACACACACACACACACACACACACACACACACATGGCATGTCGTCTAGCGAGACTAGTATGGTGTTGTGCATGAGGCTGACAATCTCACCATGTAACATAGATTGCTACTGAAACCACTACTGCAAGAGCATCTGAATACTTCACGTTGGGGCAAACCACACTAGTGGCCCCATGCTCCATCAGGAGCGATAAGACATAATTTGTCCCCAAGTAGACCCACGGGCTCTCGCAAACCATTCTAGACAAAACAATAATTAAATAATAATAAAATGGACATAGAATAATATTAAACGATATGTACAACGAATACTCTCATTAATGAGCATAAACCACCACCTCGCAACTGATCCACTTAAATATTCGTCCCTGCACTCTAAAGCATGTCGTGATGAGATTGGGAACTCATCATATAAAACACATTGTTACAGAAACAAACCATTGCCATAGCATATAAATGCTTCGGGCAGGCTTGTGATGGACACCAGCCGCATTGGTGTTTCCATGCTCCGCAAGGAGCAAACAGAGAAACACTTCTGTCTCAAAGTGCCATACGCACAAAGGAGTGGCATTGAGCTCACCAGAAATCTAGATGACTATCCTCACCTCACTCAAAGTAACCCACTAAAGATATACAGTAGTATTATGATCAATTATCGTCCAATACACTAAAGTACCCTTGCATCAAAGAATAAAATATAGTAACTCTTGACTTAACAAATCTAGAACTAAATACATTACCTAAAGGAGATTTAACACGAAAACTATCTCTTCCATTACTGAAGAAAATTACATTAACCTGCCTTCATCCACGTGTCAATTCACACAATATAAAATAGCGTAACATTACTAGGCCTATAACACGTGATAACTAAGCGTGTTATGCAGACTCACCGATCAGAGAAAATTCTGCGCATCATGCGAACAAAAGTAGCAGGAGCGTTGACTAGACCGAATGAAATAAAGTTAAACTGAAACAAACCTACAGGTGTAGCGAAAGCCGTATAAGGTTTAGCTTTATCTGATAATGGCACTTGTCAGTAACCTTCTGAAAAGTCAAATTTAGTAAAGAATGTGGCAGTCGCCAATATATCCAGCAGAGACTCTAACAATGGTAATGGTTCCGCGCCTTCAATAGTGACAACATTTAAACGACTGAAATCTATGCAGATCCTAATAGATTTATCTTTCTTCCTAATTAAGAGCATAGGAAAACTATTTGGTGAATGTGATGGAGCAATAATATTCAATTAATTTTATCAAAAGTGGTTCAGTACTATCAGGCAAGTCAGACCATTCTTCTTGTATGACTGCTAAAGACAAGCGACGATCAATAGATTCGTCAATAGCTTCAAAGACTTGGTTTAGATGCGGAGGACGAGAATGAAATTGCTTTAGCATGTTGATATGAAAGGTTTTTCCCTTCCCATTATTAGATAAAATATAGTCAACATCTGACAACTTATCACTAATAGTATAAGATCCTCTCCATGACACCAGCAATTTATTGTCTTTATTTGGCACTAAAACATAGGCCTCATCACCTTGCCATAATTGGCGTAATTTTCTGTTTTGGTTTACAAACAATCCAGTCTTCAATTTCGCCTTTTCTGAAGCCCCTATTGCTATTTGGCATGCGTCGATAATTTTTTTCCCTCAAACTGACAACATATTGGTAAGAGGTTTGAACATCTTCATTCATGTCAGCTCCAACCAACAATTGTTTTAAAATGGACATAGGTCCTCTAGGTTTAGCACCAAAAACTAACTCGAATGACGCAAACCCGGTATGTTTGTTGGGAATCTCTCTATAAGCAAATAGAATTGCAGGCCAAACTCTGTCCCAATCCTGTGGATATTTAGTAGTAACTTTACCCAACATCTGCTTCAAAGTCCTCTTGAGCCACTCAATTTTAACATTCAAGTTCATATATTGAACTAAGAGAGTGATCAATATCGAACTCTTTCATCACTTGTTTCATTACGTCCGAGACGAATTGAGTTCCCCGATCTGATAGAATGTTTTCGGGAAAACCCAATTTACAGAAAATTAAAAATAGCGCATCCGCTACGTCAACCATTGATATAGTCTTAAGAGGTATCGCTTCTGGCCAGCGAGTGCACATATCAATGCATGTCATCACATATTTCTGACCTCTAGCTGACTTGACCTTTAAGGGACGCAAAGAAATATCAGATGCCTGGATAGGCGCATTATGCTTAGGCCTTTTAGTTGTGGCAAAAAGCATTTACATCTTTAGTTACACCAGGCCAAAAAAATGCGACAAAACCCTCTGTTTTATTCTAGCAATTCCTAAATGACCTGCACAATTAATATCATGAGCACGCCGTAAAATCAAAATTCCATTCTTTAAAGTGTACCAATGAATAGCATTATCATCAATCATTACATCATCTGATTTTGCAACATGAAAAAACTTCTTTAAGGAATCATCATCCCTCGGTCTCTGAATAAAGGAATCTTTATCAATATGTTCCATCTGTAGATCATCATTTTCCTCCTCCACCTATCATTATTATCCTTCACCTCATCATTATTCTCTTCATCAGTCACCAACTCCTCAGTTTCACTCTCATCACCTCGTCTACCATATTATCACTTTGGTTGTGCTGACCTAATTCAGCACGAGTCTGAGCTCTGGTCGTGACAGCATTTGCACTGATAAGAAGCTGTGGTTCCCATTTTTCAATATCTTCCTTAGTGCATTCACGAAGACCAGGAATATTCTCCAAGGTTATCCCGGCAATAGGGATACGATAGTTCTCCCTGTAAAGTATGGGGTATCCTAAAATACTTCCGCAATTGGATAGTATTCCACTGTGCCACCACATATAATGCATTTCACCTCCCTGACTGATCTACCAACAATCTGCGCACTCCAGTCGTTGTGCATCTGTGTCCCTGAGAAGTGACTTAAGTTGATTGTTCACAAAACCCCTATTAAATACTAGTGAATCTGTTCCATCACTTGAGGACATGACCGGTAAAGGATGTCCACATAAGAGCCAAGGACTTCCCATAGCTGAAACAAAGAATTGCATTGAGAACAATTATTACTATTAGACAAATCCACACTACATGCATTTGCATGAGATATACCATTATTATTCTGATATGGATTATTGTCACCAACATGTACGACAGCATTTGAACGTTCAGGGTTCCTTGACTGTCTTAAATTATTGTTCTGCTGAGAACCTCTGTTATTAAAAGAATTGTCATTATTCCTGTAGAATGACCTTTGTCCTCTGCCTGATCTGGAATTATATCTTCCTCTGTTCTGATAATCATTAGGCATGAATGATGATTGTTGATGAAAATATCCATCAGCATTGTAAGAGTTATAATTTCTCTGAGGCTGTTCTGATTTTTTGTTAAAATTGTATCTGCCTCGGTTAGTGCCATAGTTATGATCTCTGTTCACTCGATAGTTCCTGTCCATACTGCTTGATCTCTGCCTAGGTGAATCATAGTTTACAGTCCTAGCAGATGCCACTGCCTGGCAAGGAATCCTTAATGATATTTTTATCAAGGTTCCTACCCGGATGTGCAACTTGATATTGACGACCGAAATTTTTCGACAACAGATAATGTTTCAGGTTTCTTCTCCTGTAGAAATGATAAAAAGTCGCCACTGACTGAAGACAACACCTTGTCTCTAAGAATTATATCAGCAAACCCCTCAAAAGTTTTTTCAATCTTTGATAAATCAACCCATCTAGAAAAGTACAGTTTAATAGAGGAGATAAATTAAGTAAAATCTTTGGCTGAATCTGGCAATAATGATTTAAACTTCAGCCTATAACCATTTTCATCCAATTGGTACTTCTTGGAGCTGGGTTGGCCATGTCTATTCTTTGGACCCTTGAAGGAAAACGAAAGACCAAAAACAACTTGGCGGAGGACTGTGGAGGCCGAGATGCAAAGAATGAACCAGAGTTGGGGCACTGTACGAAGGATGGCAGCCGATCGAGAAAAGTGGAATAAATTTGTTGTTGCTCTACAAGACGCCACTAGGCGTGATGGCTACTGACTGCTTTGACGGTCGGTGGCTAAGGATCAAAAAGAAGGTACTTCTTCAGCAACAACGCCTTCACAGCTTCATAGTCCTTTCTATTATGATCATCCATAGTACAGACTGCAGTAAGTGCCTCACCAACCAATGAGTTCATGAGCTTATGTAAACAGCGCTACCTCTTCTCAATGTTACTAGGTGGCGATCTATTTAACTAGGTGACTGATGGCAGGCCTAGCTATATCATCATCAAGATGTTATTCTCTTTGCTGGTATATCTTCCAAGTAGGTTAATATCCTATGCACTGGCCATCACCGCCAGAGATGACAATTCCTGGATGAGATATGGTCCATCTTATTTCCAACCCTTGGCTTGTTCTATCCCTTCATATTTGTTACTCGGTGACTTACTTCGTATAGTGGTTTTCTTTCTCAATGCTAACACCTTGTTTACACTTCCACTCAACAACCTTTACAGACTAAGCCCGACTTATATGGTATCCATCAAAAACTGATTTATTTACATGTCATAAATTCCATTTACAATAGGAGGCATATGGTACAATTCTCCATTAATATCATTTCATATTGTCCCCGGTATACTGCAATCTCATGTGCATACATATGATTCTCTTCTTATAAACAATTTCATGTATATTCCACGCAAATTATTCCTCCAGTACGTTATATCCTCTCAAGCCTCTTCCAAGCGCCTCATTAACTTATTGTGTGCTTATTCCCTCCTGACTAACTCTGTCAGGAATATAATCAATTAATCTTAGTACAATCAGTTCATAATTCATACAAGCAAATCAATAATTAGATGCATCTGTAACAGCCTCCATACACTTACACATGAGAGAGAGCGCATGAGTTATCGTGCAAATGTCATTACTCTTCAGTTTCTTACTCGTCATACTTATCATTGACGATGTCTCATAATTCATTTGTGCAAAAGCCCAATGTGGCTATCAGATTAATGTTCTCTTCTATAACAGCCTCCATATACTTACACCTGAGAGAGAGCGCATGAGTTATCGTGCAAATGTCATTACTCTTCAGTTTCTTACTCGTCATACTTATCATTGACGATGTCTCATAATTCATTTGTGCAAAAGCCCAATGTGGCTATCAGATTAATGTTCTTCTATGTCTCCTCTTAGACTCTTTCTTAGTCAAAAAGTTATCCACTTTGTAGCTAATCTTGTACTTTCGTCAGCATTTCTTCTCATCATGAGCTTGCTTAATTGTAAGCTTCATTACCCCTGTAGTATTTCATCTGGATTTCTGAAACATTTCTTCTACAAAAAATGAGGTAAGAGCATACTTACTGTGATCACACAGAATCCTCACAATAATCACAATCCTTACTATCACTTCTAAATGCTAGACTTATACTTTAATCACAGTTCTTTCTAATCTCCTGAATTGCTACCGCTATTCAATCTAGATCTATAAACCTATTTAGGAAAAACTTCTGTCATCCACAGAGTTTACACGTGAGAACCCGGCAGAAACACAATCTTGCAATGTCGGTTCTTCAAACCTGGACAGCTAAAACACGACCGCTCAGCAGCGCGCCGTAACTTGTTCTCTCTTCTAATCATTGTCAGCTGATCTCTCCCTTGTTTTCCAGTTAAGACGATTGGTCCACCTTATTTCCACTCACTGAAAAACATGCTCACGCTTATTTACCACGTAGGCGAACTTCAGTGAACTGTCTTCTGTTATTTTAAACTCCCCTCAGTCTTTCCCGTGCGTTGTTTCCTTCTCAGCTTACTAAAACCTACAAGGGACTTAATTCTCCGTTGTCTCCCTTTGATAATTTACCTTAATCTTATGCTCTCTTCTTTAAGGCTTACTACAAAAGTCTTCTTATGCTAATTTTCTTAACCATAGCTGTGGACTCACCAAACCTGCTTAAGTCTAATTCAGCCTTGTTTTCACTAACCGTGATTTACAGAGTTTTCCTCCCTTTTTACAAAAGCATCTCTATGCAACATTTTATCTCCCTTAAACTAAGACAAACAGTCTGTATCCCCAATCTATTCATTTTTCCTAAACCATTTTTCCACACTCTTTTACTTTACTAAAAACCGAATCACTGCTCATCTAAACCTTGCCTGCAGCACAAATAATGCTCTGGCGAACCCAACGTGACACCTACTAGACCATGTAGCTCTATCAATTTTAAACTCTTGGCAATATGTTTCATATCTATATTTAAGAAGCATGAAATAATCGTCGATATTTGAGTTAATTTTTTGCAAATTGAGCTTAAAAGTGGAAGAAAGGTCCTTTTTTTCCAGCTTCATCATTTATAGGATGAAGCTGTAGCTATTGAAGTCTCAATTTCTCCAACTCAAATTCTGCCATTCTAAGCTCTTGTTGTGCTTTTATTTCAGCTTGAGCTTGTTGTGCTTTTAATTCAGCCTGAGCATGGGCAAATTGTTTTCCTCAAGAGCCATTTCATCATGTCTCCTTTTTTCAGCTAATTCCTCTCCTCTACTTTTCTCAGCCAATTGCAATTCTTCTACTCTTCTCTTCTCAGCTAAATTCTTCTTCTCGCCTCTTTTCAGCCAATTCTTCTTCTCTCCTCTTTTCCTCCCTCTCTAATTGTCTTTGATCTCTTGCCACATCCTCCAACCTCTTTAACTCTTTAGCAAGCTCAGTAGATGCATATGTTTTCAAAATCTCACATTCCATACCAAATTCTTTTCCAATCTTTACAATGTATTCCAAGGTAGCCATGATTCACAATTATTGTGCTTTCCAATAGCTAAACAATAATGCAAATATTATATATTGAATATGTGAGCAATATCAGCAATAATTATTTCACCACGTCAAAATCAACTAACTGCATGTAATAGTAGATGTTAATATAGGAGCAATAAAAGAAAATAGATACAAACAAGATGACTGAATACAATGACAAGAGCTAAATGAAGATAATGCAAATAGTCCAACAAGGCAAAAATGTATAAATTTTAGAACAAACAAAATGAAAAAAATACCTTTATCACACTTATGACGAGACAAGCACGAGTTTACAACATATATGACATGTAATAAATGAAGGATAGCAAGGATAGAGTGACAACATCCCAAACAATAATGTAGAAAAAACTGAATACAATTTACAATCAACTTTACACAATAACAAACTTGCCAATTAACAAAACTGCACAACTAATAAAAACAGTGGTAATGATAATCTCAATAGCTGTAGATAATTCACAGCTTTGTAATGCCGGCCTCGCTATTTGAGAAAATTATAAACCAAACCCTACAGAACGCTCATGAATTTTCTCGACCATACAGAGACGAGGTATTGAGCAAAATAAAGAATCCCACCAACTTCCCACACTTAACAGAGAAACATATATGCACATAAATACATATAACATGTAAAAAAAGGACCATGTCAAACTAGATTTTATCAAGTCTCACGCTGCAAGTATCAATAAATATACTTATCTGCTATGAAAAAAGAAAAAACTCCTCCTGGCAGCAATCCCTGCGTCAGGGAACAAACGATTCAGCAGCAGTGTTATGCAGCGAACAGGGTTAGACTTAGAACTTCACGATTCTTCACAACCAAAGCAGAAACGCCATGTTGAACGTTGACCTCTTGTCAAATGTATACGTTAACCAACAAATACTTGAACATACGCCATCTTCGAGCATCAAACTTGAAATTAGAAACGAAACGTCAGGCCGGAAATACTTGGGTCTTGATTATGTTTCACTTCTGCAGTAGTCTGGCAACTTTGAACTGCGCTTTCTATTCAATTTAACCTCACGTAGGTTAGCAGACGATATGTGTCGCCATTTTGAAAATTTTTAATATTTGCATGAAAATGAAGTCCAACGACTTGAAACAATCAATATTTACTTCAGGATCTCTGGCTTGAGGCTCCCATTCATATATAGCTCAGATCTCGGCTTGATGCCACCATTTTTACTGCTGTTACGGGGTTTTTATAATATATAATGAGTTATTACAACTAGTCAGACCAAGTTCAGTTAGGGAATATGCAAATAAAACCCCGCACACAGCCTATCTCCACCAACGTAAATGATACTGCCAAAGGCCAGGCTGGACAATTGCACATATATTTTATTTTACGACACGATGCTCCTCGTGTATCATTAGTAAAAGCCATTATACATATAAGCATAATATAGTAAGGCAGTCCTCCAGTCAGTACGTTTCCATGTCGTCTGTCACTACAACACTGTCCTCGACAGGTTTCTCATAAATATATTTGTACTCACTTTCCTGACTTCCATACGAATTCCTATCATACATACACTAGACTCATCACACGGAGATGTATAGATGAGCTAGTGGTCGAACTTTGTAGGAATCGAGAGTGCAGTATAATAATTCTCAGGAGCTTATAACACACACGTCCACCTGCCTTGAAAAAAACACAGACAAGAGACCTTTAGACAGATCGCTGACTTCTGCAGACAGCAACCGTAGACTTCTGCTACTCGGCCCAAAAGGCAATGACGTAACTTCCTGTTACCAAT
The DNA here is from genome assembly GCA_024509875.1 of Oreohelix idahoensis. Classification (NCBI taxonomy): domain Eukaryota; kingdom Metazoa; phylum Mollusca; class Gastropoda; order Stylommatophora; family Oreohelicidae; genus Oreohelix; species Oreohelix idahoensis. Next base: position 100,084 of record JAMPIV010012753.1, read on the forward strand.
GGTCACCGGTCATAAACAACATGACTACTTGTTGAACCGTTTTTATATCGACAGACATGTTATGAATTTAACTCATAACAGCAACTATATGTTGGTCTCTCAAGAGTTAGAGCAGTGGAATCATTAAATGTTGTATCTGAGAATAACGCAATTTTAAATTGTGTTTATAATGAAATTTATGAATGATTTCATAAAATGTCTTGATATTTAATTAATACGTTTTAAGATATGATGCTGATGACGTATGTTGCGTCGGTCACAACTAGTAGTTACATCTGTTTGTAGTTAAATTCCCAATAAGAATTTTCTCGTTTGGAGCATTAATCATAGTGTTTCTGACGGTATTGCCACCCCTGCTTTGCAGTAGTGGTCCAAAAGTGACCAAAACTCAAGAGTATCTAATATAGGCTTCAGTGGAGTCTATCTTTACACAAGATTACTCTTGGCAGAAATGTAGATAGAAGGGTAACGCTTCTATCACATTGTGGTCTTCACAAGATATTCAGATAAGCGAAAACAATGCTTGCTCTGGCTGAGCACGTTAATTCTAAAATCTGCCGACACATTTTGTAAAGAATTTAAGCAGGGTTTTTTTTCCAAGTGTTTTGGAAGCTGACTGAAACAAACTAGCAGTAACTTAAAAAAGATAAAATCAAAGATTAAATTTGTAACAATACAAATAACACCATGGA